>QVOB01004242.1:0-16834 GCA_014839585.1 Pseudomyrmex concolor | reverse complement strand
AAAAACTTTTTTTCGTTTTTCTTGTATTTTTTTGGAGTTTTCTATTTTTTAGCATATTTTCTTTCATTCTAGAGAAGCGTTTTTCATTCGGACGGTTCAGCATCTTCTTAAACTTACTTAAATTATAAAAACAGATGAAGATATTCATAAAAAGTTTACAGACATATATTTCTCACGACATTACGACATAATTCTTGTGGTCATTTGTCACAAGTTAAAGCTGAGATATTGTGATACACATTTATCTGATAAGACCAATTATTGTTGAAGTATACATTGATAAGAAATTTGATGAGACAGCTATTATATTAAGATTTAGTAAAACAATATGCTGTTACAAATGCTTTCTCTCTCAGTAGAAGAAAAATAGAGTTCAAGTAAAAAAAAAAAAAAGAAACAGTGACAAACAAATAAAGAAAAATTCAGAACTAGAAAGAAGAGCAGAATAATGTAATAAAATGCAGAAATATATAATATACAAGAATGAGATCCGACAGCTATAAAACGACCATATATACATACGTGGTATCTATTTTTAACAAATGTATTTCTGTACTAACATCTACTTAACGTGAAAGGGGTGCAAGAATCGGTGAGATTTCCAGAAAACAAACGTGATCGTATGACAGTAAAAAGATATGAAACGAACTTCAACATAAAAATTTCTCGCCATAAATTTTTTCTACTTATCTTAAAAAATTACAATACGTAAATACAAATAGTATAATCGAAAACAAATCACGTTTCATTGTTGCACAACGCGCTTTCTCGCAAATTACGTAGCTTGTTATTGTTTACCTCGTTCAGATATTACGCGATTGAATAGATGTGTAACGCATTTATTGTGCGAAATATCGGCTGCCGTGCGCGCGATCAAGTTAAAGTTATCTCGAAGCCTGTCGAAGGCCTTTGTCGTTTTCGCACTTGTTTTTCGAAGCGCCGTGACTTTTAGCGCGTCGTGGCCACCGTGGCGCAGCGATAAAAGTATATTACGCGTCACCGATTATACATCGGATGATGTTGGGCCGGACACATATTACGCTCACAAACATTAATTCGACCTTGGCCGTTTTGCCAGATCGGTCAGAAATTGTGTGTGAAGCGTTTATGAAAGTGTTACGAAATAAGCGTAACCCAATCTATTGATATCCTATATTTATATAAAAGAGACAAAATATATTATTTATACAAAACTCACACGTGTGTGATTGATTACTTTTTAACGCATATAAAGCAAAGATACTTTGTTCAAAAACTTAATCAAAAAACCCAATTATTAAAAAATAGATAAGGCAAGTAGACAAAAAAATGTTGCTGACATTTTAAAACCTAAATGTTCTGCGTTTTTTCTTTGCGTACATACATAACTAACTTGTTTACTCGACTCGCCTTTTCTCAATTCCCTCACTCTTCCTTTCGATGACGCGAGAAAGAAAAAAATAAGCGCGATAAAGACTATCCTTCTATGACTAAAACGCAATAGTTCGTATCGCGTATTATTTACTTTAATATTATATCTCGTAAGTCCATGTTAAGTTAGACAGTCGAAGTTTTAGATATAATTAAACAATTCAAAAGACAAATTTATCGAGTAAGGTTCATTTCTTTTAAAATAATTTTTTGTTTAAAAAAAAATGTTTCCCCGTTTCTCTCTCGTTTCTATTTTCACTTCAAATTCACTTCTGATGCCTCTTGAGAAGGTGTGTGTAAGAGCAAACTTTATCAAACAAAATCTGCAATACACAGTTATGGATTATTATCACATGTAACGTTATCGTGGTGTGATAAAAATGAAAGATTGCTGTAGTTGTACAAATATGATTAAATGTATACAACGCAAAAAATTTTCAACAAGTTTCACGCACACACAAAACATTTACAAACAACAAATTCCGAAGTATGTGCAATTATATAACCGTTTGTTATCGAATAAAATGCGTGTGTGGGCAAAAAGAAAAATAAATAATCATATGTCGCGCCAGACTCGAGACGCATTAATGGCGCGTAAATAATAACGTCCTTGATGATGATTTGCACGTGTGCATTTGTTTATCGAGGCCAAACCGAACCACACCAAACAGTATCAACAATAATATTCCAAACGTTATCTTTTACTCATTTACTGAAAGTAGATAGAATATATGCGACAATTTGTTAATCACATGTACCTAATGTTTTTTTTACCAAAGAAATTTGCCGTTTCCTATTTTAATTTTTCTGAAAAAGATGTGTTCAAGAACATAAAAATTAATAATTACGAAAGAATGTTAGGAATATGTTTTGGAATATGAAGTAGAGAAATATTTTCCGTTCTCAAATGTACGCCATGCTACTACAAGTAGCATTACTTTTTTTCAAGTTTGTCAAAATTTATGGATTAGGTCTAAGATGATGCGACGACAGTTTTTTCATGATCATGCGTAGCAAATGTGCGTAAGTAGAGTTTATTACTAGGAAGCACATTATTCCAACAGCTTTACCAAACATCAGAGAAGTTAAAATGTGAAAAAAAATGTATGAGATAGAAAGAGAGAATAGAAACACACACGCAAAAAGCGAATACACTGACCTCCCGGTGTCGTCGAATAAAGCGTTCCTCCAGGAGTGGACGAATAATCAGCTGGAAGCTGATTAGGATCGTGGATCACAATCCTCTTGGATGGTATACTTTGACTCTGGGTAGCCTGTCTGGCGATGGGAGATGCTGACATTGTGATCTTTTTCTCTGTATAATTTTTTGCGTCAATTCAAGAGAAGAAACTGACTTCCTTCGCACGTTTTCTTTTTCCTAATTAGGTTCTACCAAAAACAAGGTGCGATGCGTTGTTTGTGGCTTCTCCACCCGTTAATAGGGAATAAGTGGCACCTGTTTCGCGTAACACAAAATAGAAATGTGCGCGCGTGTGTGTATACAGTCAGATCGTCTGGCTTTCTTTTAGGTCAGCAGAGTCGAACTAATTCACACACGATCTAAAATAAAAGTTTTGTGACCGCGATAAAACTGTTGCACTGAGCGAAACATAACCTAAATTTAACCCCGCTTATAATCCTACAATATAATGCAAGATACAATCCAGAGATTAAATTGCAATCTTACGCAAAGTGCAAGAAAACAACGAATCAGCAATCAGCATTCGCTTATATAAATCCATCCACCTCTCTCGTCAGCATCTCAGCAGGGATAAACAGCCGAGAGTAGGATCGCTGCAGAAAATTTCGTCAGAGAGAAACCTTCAAAGCGTAGTTTTCCGTTACGTCCACGAGCGCCGCGATGTCCATATTTTGCACATGTAAATTATACAAACCAACCGATAAAAAAATGTTATTTTCCGATTAAATTGGTTCTATTCCGTGCTACGTGCGCGCTCTGCCACGCGAGTTGATTCGATATATATGTTCGAGAATCGAAAGTATCGCGCGCTTTTCGATATGCTCGGATTGGCGGGCAATCGTGGCGAACGCGCAACGCATGGACATCGCGACGCTTGTGTATGTAAATGACAGATAAGACATATTCGTGGCCGGTCATTCTTTCTGTGACAAGATCCACTTGCCGATCGCAACGCTCGTGAGCGTTATCTATCTGTGTTTAACTTTCGATGAACAGCAAGGATGAAATGATTCCATGAGTATTGCGAACGGCAAGTGGAACTTACCTTAGATAATTCAAAATAACGAAAACAACTGTCTGAGGCTTTGCTCTCTAGTAAAATCAAGGAATGCCGAGCAATCCTAAACGCCTTTAAGGATAAAGGCGTATATGTATGGAATTTGGTGAACATCCTGACCGCTGGCGCTGAATTGTATGGCGGTGGAAAAACAAGTTTGTTTGGTGCGTTCACACAATTAACTACTGACAATTGGCGCAAAAAAACGAAACGTGAAAAAACTTTTCTCTTCGCGAAACGATTCAACGCTAACCGATGTACATACACACAAAAAGTTACACCGAGAGCGCGACAATAAAGTCCGCAATACGTGCAAATGCGCGCGGTGCATCAGACAGAGGCGCCACATAAACGTGGAACGACGAGCTGGCCATGTGACAGGCGGCCGGCCAATCAGCTGTTTGGCTTTGTCGTGCCGCCAAGCTCATTTCCAGTCCGTGTGCACGCGGAAAGCTGCGAGCACCGAGTGACTACAGGTAGAATCGCGATTAGTCTGGATTTGTGTGAATTATCGCGGCTGATCGCAATCGAGAGAACGCCAAATCGCCACAGCTGACAAATCGAGGCGTTCGCGCGTCACGCGTCACTCCGCAAATCGCCGCCGTAAATGCTTTTATATGTGGAGTCGCCATTTTGGTGATACGGCGAGCCGACGATATTTGAGACAAAGTGGGTAGCCCTATGATCGTTTTATTTTTCTCGTGTGCGCGAGCTAACCGCGGAATTCACGCCAGCCGATCGACGGCCTAACAACGCCCTGGACATGACACAACAAAATAAAACCATGAACTTCGTGATACACGACGCCAACGGTGAGTAGGATCCACGATGCGCGCCAACGCGCCAGTCGGTATAACCACGCGTAATTCTCGCCTCGTTTTCAACTTTTTCGTTTTCCTGTTTAACGGCCCTGCCAAATGCTCCCCGCTGTGGCGCACATCGACCGCGAACGGTCCCTCGTTCTTTCTGCTCGCCAAAATCATGATGTCTCGTGCGAGAATTCACGCACTTTTCCTCTCTCGAGCCAGGGTTTTGTCGGTGGCAAACGGTCTTGCTGCCTTGTCTCTTGATGCTCTGCCACCTGATCGCATGCCTCGTTTTTCGGTTTTGTCACATTTCGACTTTGTTGCGATGTCACAGTTATTTTCTTGGTTCGTGAATAAGACTGCAGTCGATGCAGAGTACACTTTTTTTTGTCCCATCCAAAAACTAGACAGTTTGTATTCTGTCAAAACTATGTTTTTCTTTTGTAACTTAAGTTCAAATGTGGCATTAATACATTTGCAAGATACTGTTAGTCTTAGAAAAATTGTACAATTTTTTATGTCTCTGTGTATACTTTAAAAGTATAACTGTTACGAGCTCATTTCTCTTAAAGTCTTGTATCTGAGACAAGTGTCTCTCTGATTTCATATTTTTCATGATGTTTTATATGCAGATATAAGAAACATGTTTCTTTTTTATCTTCACATATAACATAAATCTCTAAGACTTGAGTTGATAATGTCTCTATCATAAGAATAATTTATTTTCTATATAAGAAAATTTATAATTTTATATCATCTATATGATTATGTGCATATATGTATACAATTACATTACTTATTAGGAGAAAATTTATAAAAACATTAATATGAATTAAAATTGTTTAAGTAAACTAATATGATACTGTTTTAAACACATAGATTCATTATCTTTATTGAATAATTAGTTTTATACTATTTACATATATATATTTTTTCTGTTTTAGATAATAATTCTATAGTTTAATAAGTGCCAAAGAATTTAATGTTTAATGCATGAAAATTATAATGTTATTATAGATGTGTAAATAAATATTTCTAAACCATATTGATTGGAAAAAATGAGTATTTTGTAATATTTTATGAAAAATATAAATCATTTTTTATGTTGTTTATTGCAGGACATCAACAGTTGATTAAATTAGTGCAGAGTACACCTAACAAAGCATTAGGTAGTATTGTTAGCACAACAAATACAGGTGGCCTTAAAGTGTTTAAAGCTCCCAATCAAGAAACACAGGTAACATTTTAATTTCATAAGTTATGCACATTTTCTCTCTTTATATATGTGTGTGTGTGTATGCAAATAGTATAAATACACATATCTACAGAAATCCTACTAACATGATTGTTAGAATAAAAGAGATGTTTATACATTATATGCTTCCCTGTGAGTGTATTTTTAAATAGATATGAAAGGATGTCTTTTATTTCTAATATAACTTAATACAGTTATACAAAATTTGTTGTAATGTTCATAATTACAGCAAATACTATGTATTGTTATAATTAGGTTTTACCATCAAATGCCCAAGTTCTGCGAACTATCAGTCTACAGAGCTCATCTACACCTGGCCAGAGTAAGTTTCACATAAAAGTCAAAACTTTCACAATATTTTAAAGCATTACATTTTTTTAAATTGTATTTTTGTATTGTATAATTACAGGACTGGTAACAATACCTTTGCAAACTGCTAAAATGACTACACCAAAAGCAGGAGAAGTGATGACAAAAACGATACAGCTGACTCCTACACAAGTGGTAAGTTTACAATACTTTATGATAAAATGTAACAAAAAGAATTACATTTTGCAGCAACTGAATTTGAAATGTAAATTCTTTTTATAGACTGACATAAAACAAGCTATTGTCTCGCAACAACAGCCGCAGCAACAGCAGATTCAGCAGGATGAGCAACAACAGTCTAATAATTCTCAAACCAGCAAGGATAACAATGGCAAACCTTTTATCAGTCCAATACTTGATCACAGCGGATCCAGAAAAAGGCAAGACGCTGAAACCGGCGACTTCGTGCCTGAGTAATATGAGTTTTTATAAAATGTGCAAGCTAAAGTACAATGTCAATTTCTACTGTTCTTATGTATTACAGTAAAAGAAGGAAAACAGAAAAGATCGGCAAGGGATTAAGACATTTTTCGATGAAAGTCTGCGAGAAAGTGAAAAAGAAAGGCACTACTTCCTACAATGAAGTGGCTGACGAACTTGTTGGCGAATTTACCACTGCTCATATGAATTCTTTGACAGATCAGGTACATATACTTCGTGATATCCGCACAATTGAAAAAATAACATTTTTATCTGATTGTCTTAATTAAATTTGCACGCTTAAATACGAATTTCTTTTCAGCAATACGATCAGAAAAATATCAGAAGGCGTGTATATGACGCCTTGAATGTTTTAATGGCAATGAATATTATTTCCAAAGAAAGGAAAGAAATTCGATGGCTCGGATTGCCAACTAACTCGTTGCAGGAATGCGTAGCGTTGGAAAAAGATAAGAAGAAAAAGATCGAAAGAATCAAAGCCAAAACGCAGCAGCTACATCAACTCATTCTTTCTCACATTTCTTTTAAGAACTTAGTCGAACGTAACCGTTTAAACGAGAGTCTTCGCGGGCCACCGAAGCCGAATTCTGCCATACAGCTGCCATTCCTTATTGTGAATACCAGTAAAAAGACTGTCATAGATTGCAGCATTTCGAATGACAAGTACATGTTGCACATCTTAAAAACTAGCAATTAATCAATAGTACAGATAAGAAGTAGTTACCTTTTTTTTTTTTTTTTTACAGAACTGAGTACCTGTTTAATTTTAACGATAAGTTTGAAATTCACGACGATATTGGAGTTTTGAAGCAAATGGGTCTAGCATTTGGTAAAACACCATCTTTTTCTGTAAAAATATTTGTTATTCTTTATATATATATATATATATCGATAAGTGTGTATTATATAAAAATACATACATATATATAGGGTTATAAAAATGTTTTCTTTAGGGTTAGAAAAAGGGGAATGCACCGAAGAAAATCTACAGAAGGCAAAACTAATGGTCCCAAAATCGCTGGAAAAATATGTGGAACGTACGTTTGTCTGTTGTGTCCTGTAAATATGTGCAAACTTTTAGTTAACTTGTCTAAGAAGCCGACAATTGTTGTAGAAATGGCATCAGGAGACCTTGAAAAGTTTATTCCAATAACTATTCCGGGTCCGAGTACATCCATGGACGATTTAGATATAAAATTGGAGGGTTCACGACCGCCGTCGTCATCACACACTTCATTGTCGGAAGATCCTTTATCGCCACAATATTACTCAGAGGATGACGACGATGAAGAAGAGAGCGATCAAGACGATCAAGCCGATAGTGATCTCGAAGTTAAGTAGCACCCCGAATAACTTCAAGGGCTAGACTCAGGGTTTGTATATTCCTGTGTTATTCGCAATATATTGTTTGTTTTATATATTTTTTAAAACAAAATTGTCCTTCAATATGTTTCCTGATGAATTTTTCAGGATACTCGCCACTATCATCAGCGATGTTAACATTAATAATATTGCCGCTGTTGCCAACGCGTTGTCTTCACCCCGTCGTCAGTTTTTAACATGCATCAAGCAAAGATGTAGAGTTAATGCACGAGTACGATAATTATCACACGAACGGAGAACAAATCCGTCGAAGAAATAAGAATGATCAAAAAAGGAAAATTTATATTGATTGGGGCCAAGGAGAAAACTTTTAGCAAGTAATTGGGCCGAGAAAGTTGTTGGCAAATCTAAGAGTGGCTCTTTTTTTCGCATCAAGTAATAAAACTAGACACGATGCACGCGTGTAGAGTGAACAGAGTAAAAAAAAACAAAAACAAAAAAACAAAAAAAAAACAAAAAAAACAAAACAAAAAAAACAAAAATAAAAAATAGCAAGATGACTGAGAACACAATGGGGTGCTATATTTTAATTGTGCATCGTCATACGAGTTTATATGATTAGCGTCTATGTACTATAAATTATAATCTCTCTTACAACACAGTATATCAATATTATGTGTAATGACCAGTACTCATTTTCTTATGGCACATTTATAATAACAAACTGTCTGTGGTAAGCAGTAAAGCGACAAACAATAGATGCGGGCACACATCTGACTCTCGAATTAAAAATACAAATAAATTGTAATGATGTTACAATATGAAGTTTGTAGTTTGTGAATTAGTTTCTCGAGGAGAAAGGTTAAAAGTATTGAGTTATTTGGAAAAAAACTAGCAATTTTTAATTAATTGCAAATTTAATTGATTGCAATTGTGTAAAAGCTATTAGATCATGAAAATTGTCAATAATCTACTTGCGAAAGTAAATCAAACATAATCAGCATTAAACATACAGAAGTATTGTATTTGAGAATTTGCGGAATTATTACTTAACTTATGATTTTTCCGCGACAAAAATAACAGCAAAATTTCCGAATAACTCAATAAATAATAACACTATATAAGTAAGAGTTTGCAGTAGTTTTATACAGCAAATTCTAAAAAAAAAAAAATTTTTCATATTGCTCTTACACAAGTAAAGACTGCATTCAGCAGGAAAAAATCTTTTTTTTTTTTAAACAATTTTTTATTTTGGAAGCAGAAGACAGTGAGTTGGTGATGGTGTTGTACATACATACTCCTAGACCAGCCGAGTTTGAATCTCACTTCTCGATGGTTCGGAGTTCATCTTATCAAAAATTGTAAGTCCACAAGAAAGAGAATATAGAATAATCGGCAAAACTAACGTGTGCCAAATAGCATAAAATATTTGTGTAAAGAAAGAATAATACAGAACTCCAGTAATTTCGAGCCCTACAATTTCGACTTCTCTTTGATACGCCGGCCACTAGTTTCCCCCACTATTCATGATTCCCCGATATTCTTGAGTGACTGCGCAACTCGTACTGTATCTTTTGTCTCTTACTACCCAGGTTGGTCTGGAAGGGGAAGAAAATAATTTCGAATTCTAGGAAGAATCAATCCCATCTCGAAATTTTTGAAGTTCTACTGTACTAAAGATACATAAACCAGAAAAAAACTAACTTCTCCTTTATTTTAAACATAAAAATAAAAAAATATATCAAGTACAAGTTATTACAAAGTTTGGTTGCGTTTCAAGCCTAGTAATTGAGTTCCGAGCATAAGCAAGCAAGTTAATCTGAACAAAAAATAAGAGCGTTCAATAAAATTTTGCGATCGGTACACGTGAAACTGAATGTTAACTCAGTATTGTAACTTGGAACTGTTTTTTTTGCTGAACGCAAATGATACAAATATATAATGTTCATAGATTCATTAATATATTACACTTATTAGCATCTTATTCAAGACATTACAAAAACAAGTTTTATTACTCCTAGATTAATCACGCAATCTGTGTACAATATGTAATTGAATTCTCTAAAATATTTTAAGATCCTTTTTCACTCTAAATCGTCATCGTCATACAGATCATCAAAGTCTGAAAAGAAAGCCATTATTTCATTGAACCATAATTTTATCAATAATTATGTATTGTTAATTTTAACTATTTATAGATAAAACAAACTATCTTGATCTTTTGTGTAGAAATTGTTATTATACTATTAAACAATAAAAAGAGTAATATTTAGTATACCATTGAAAAAATGTGTATGACACCGTTTGTCCCTGACTTTACTCTCAAATAGAGATATTCGGTTTAGAGATAAACAAGGTGGTTCCTGGTTAGAATAGGATTGTGTAAAAGAAAATATCTTTCTCTTTTTACATCCGGATGATATTTTAGTATTACTACTACTATTAGTATTTTCACTATTGGTAGATTCACTTTCGCTACTTGCAATTTCGGTTTTGCTATTTTCGTTATTTTCATTATTGTTATTTTCACTATTTTCGTTATTGTTATTTTCACGATTTTCATCAGTATTATTAGAAAAAAAATTTTCCTGCTCTTCTATGGAATCGCCTATCACAGCTGCAAATGTATTGTTATTTACCTATAAAAAAAAAAAAAAGGAAACTAATATTTGATATACCATTAAAGAATTCTGCGTGGACAGCTTTCTCACTTGCTGTAAGATCCACTAATAATCTACTACCTCCGACCTAAAATCAATACAATATGTAAACATCTTATATTGACATATAAGAGCTGATATTTATAAAGATCTTGGTTCTTATATTATATTTAACATTGTTTTAAATCCCCATCCTCGGACGGACCTATAGCCAATAAAACGGTTCGTACACAGTGTCACAAAATAAATTTATGATCTCTCTAAATATATTATGAATAGCAGTCTACAATTCTTCCAAATAAACATCATTATCTCCAGTAACTTTATCATTATCACGAGCTTCATATCATTGTTTTCTACTGTGATAAAAAGAACGAAATCTGATTCTAACTTGTATTACCTCTTCCAATTCAACATAAGGGCCAGCTCCTTCGGGAAACATTTCATCAGCTACAAGCGTTGGCTTCATGATGAAATTTATGAAAATTCACCTTACACTCGATGTTTCTTTGTGAATTTTGTTGCCACGAATAAATATAAATGTGAAATATAGCCTAGATTGAAGGCAGTTGGCGCGACTCTGGGTTAGGGATCAGTTAGGATTCTGGTGTAAAAAGGCATCAACAATCTTTTGTAGTGTAGTGAGCATCAGTGAGCATTGTGGCTGAGCAACCTAAGGCGCATGCTTTACCTATCGGCAAGTTCCACTTGCCGATCGCAACGCTCGTGAGCGTTATTTATCTGTGTTTAACTTTCGATAAAAAGCAAGGATGAAATGATTCCATGAGCGTTGCGAGCGGCAAGTGGAACTTACCCTATAGTATCCATCAGGTGCGCCAACTTAGAAAGATATCTGCGTCAAACCAAATCAATATCTTCTGTATTTTTATTTTTGTTTATCTTAAAAATATCACGTACAAAAAAGATGTGAAGATGGTTACACGATTGCGGATAAAAAAACGGAGAAGACAAAAAAAAAGATGGTGTTATCTCTATCGTTACCTGTCATGTCTACTGTCTACGATTGAAAACTTTACCTGATAAATAGGATTTTGAAAAGCAGCCCTAAAATTTTACTCAAACAATATTGCATATATTTCATTAATAACGTATATTTTATTAAAAATTTATTATTTTTTATGTAATATTTTACGAAAAACATATACTATGTTTTTGTATATAAGGATAGGCTCCTGATTCATACATATTTTATGAAGAAACAATAAACTATATTAGTGGTTTTTTAATATTTACATAATAAGCATGAGGAAAAGGAAAAAATGGATAGCTTTACTTTTAGGATGTACAATTTCACAAATAGAGAATAACAATAAATATAAAAAAAATGTTTTTAATTTAGTTCAATTCTATATTTCGCATGTTTTTTGAACAATCTGAATTACTGTAATAACATTAAACATTTTTAGGAATATTATCTTTCAGTAAGAGCAAGGTATGAATGAATAGATAATTTCTGATTAAAGATACTGCTAATAGAATGCGAAAATAGCGCACAGATCCTTATATTTATTTTTCACTATATCGTGCTTTATCTAATTTATTTTATTTAACTTTATGTTTACACCTTGTTAAAAGCAGCGATATCAACGCTTTGCACGTAGTCTTCGAGGTCTTGGATCTGCTCTGTCAACCAATCTACCGATACTTTCTCGTCTTCTACGACACAAGAAATTTGAAGTTTGTGAATTCCAAAGGCGAGCGGCACGAGTTTTGCTGTAAAACAAAAAATATTTAATATTCTTATTTGCATATATTTAGTGTTAAATAACTAGAAGCAAGTTCTATTAGAGAATTCTGGGACTTTTCAGATTAGTTTTAGACATTAAAACGACATATTAAACACGATAAACTTACATGCACCCCACAGAAGACCATCGATCTCGATGCTTCTAACTGCAGCTTCCATTTCCTTCATATTTGTCTCGTCATCCCACGGCTTTACATCCAAAATGATATTTGATTTTGCAATTATAGCAGGTTCTATAAAGTATAAGCCAATTAGAGCAATTAACATAATTAAGAGATTTACTGAATCGTATTACATACTTTTGGATTTCTTAGCTGCGTACGCAGCAAGTCGTTCTTCCCTTATTTTAACTGCCTCCGCGTCCTCTCCCTATCGAATCAAATGCAGTAAGAATTTTCATCGAAGATAATAGTTTGTAAAATAGGCGGATCAGTAATTTGTGAAAGAAGATTGTACGTTAATTTGCACATGATAAGAAAAAGGCTAAATATTATATGAATTTTATGGGAATATCTGGTGTATATGTCAAATAATAAAATTTTAGTCGGACACGTTTTCTTCTTGTTTAAATGTAGAAACTTGTACGTTTTAGTTTACAACATTTGTGTACACCAACGTATATAAAGTTATTTGTGTAAAAAGTATGTATCATGCGAAAGAAAAACTTAAATATTCGCGTTAGGTAAAATAAAGAGACCAATCAAAACCGTTCCTTTATTTACGCTCACTTGCCTCTGAATCTGACCCAAATAAATCAAGACCGTCATCATCACTGTCCTTTAGCCTACTCTCCTTCGAACGTTTGTTATCTTCCTCATCTGAATCAGCAGGACAGCTATGTACTGCTGAGTATGGTATACATCTTTCGATAACGTCTATACGATCTTCCAATGATTCGAGATTCTTTACATGTTTCTTCAACTTTTCAAGAGAACGTTTCAGATCTTGAACGACTATTTAAAAAGATTTTTCTTTTTTTTTAAGAAGTAATTATGCAGCAAGCTTGATACATATATATTTCTTGAGTTATTTCGCTTTTTACATTAACTTACTTTTGTGATATTAAAATAGAAACATTATATATTTTAACATCCAAACATAAGATTAATAATAAGCATAAAAAATTAATAAAATATACATACGGTTTCGCAAATCCTGGTTTTCCTTCTCAAGTTGGACGATACGAGGTGTAACATCCTGATTAGCACTATGAGCAAGCGCTGCGATATCGTCCATCTGAAAATTTTTAATACAATTCCAGTATTTTAGACTAATTTTTACTTCTCGTAAAAAAATAAGCAATATAATAACAAAAAATAAATGTTTTCTATTAAAAAATACGTTTATAATATGTAATGTCTATACATTTCATTATTGCAATTTATATTTCCGAGCATAATTCTTTCTCATTTAAGTCATAGCATCAATATCTTATATCGTGAAAATGTTTACGAAGCAAAGATAGATGACGTGATAGAAATTTATAGAAACATTGTTAAATTAGTAATAAGCAGATATGAAAATTATATGTATTGCGAAGGATAAGGAACAAGGAGAGTGCAGTACTCACACACTGTAAGGATTGTTTAATATGCTGACGAGCCTTGGCGACCTCATTGGCTAAACTTCCAACAACAGGTAAAATTGGACAAGTGTTGGACTGTTGAGTTCCCTGTATCCACCGAGATTGAAGATAAGCTCAAACTATTATTTTAAATTGACCACATGTCATCTCCATTTTCATCGAGGTACTTGAATACTCAATACAGCAAAATAATAAATTATACGATGTCAGTAGCGAAAAACTATAAATTCTTCTCATGCCTTTTACATCGAAACAAATTGGTTCGTTTACATGTCACTTACAATATTCGATAGCGTAGATATCGAATAGTGTTTGGTAATGAACATGTAAAAAAGACCTAGTTCATTTCAGGGTAAATTACGCATCAACAAACAAAAATTCATAATTTCTCGCTTTTAACGTTATCATTCAATATAACTGTAACGAGTGTTCAAGTGTAATAAGTCTTGATAATACAATATGTAATACTACAAACCGATATAGTAAAATGTTTTTTATTTCTTCAAGATAATCTATTCAATTTTTATATACATAATAAGTAACAGAAGTATATATCTATTTTTATATACATGAAAATATACTGTAAATACTAATTCTTTCTCTTTTTCTCTTTTATTTGGTAATAGTATTGTTTTTAATTTTGTGGACACACGTGTGTGTGGGAATAAGATCTTCAAATTAATTTCTATGGAGATAGACATGTGCGTTAGACATAGCAAAGAAGAAATATAATATTGTATGTTTAACACATAAAAATGACAGAAATGTGTACTACAGAAATCAACAGATTGCATATATATTTACAAAACAATTGAAATAATTATATCTTTTTAGAAAACGAAAGGAAAAGAATTAAGCAATTAATTATAAATAAACATGCAGTTAAATTCATTATAGACACAACCAATATCTAGCAACAACAAACAATACCTAGCAATCTACGGAAAAAGCAAATCTTGTTCCAAGTGTACGATAGTTATTCGTTCGTACGGTAGGTTATTATTAAAAGGTTTTAATTGCAAAATAAATGAAGATGAAACAAGTAAATAAGTGCCATTTCTTTAAACAAATGTAAGTAAACAAATGTAATACACAATCATCTTTCTACAACAGCGTGATAAAATAAAATCAACGTAAAATCAGCTGCAAATACAAAATTATTTTCAGAAAATGATACACATTGAATAGCAATCGGTAAAGGATTGCGTTGCAACATGTACCTGATCCGTTATTTGTTCTTTGTTCCTTGCAAACGATATAACATTTTCTTTATTTTTTCCATTAACGCTTCCTTCGCTGTCCCTATTTTTATTTTTCGTATCTTCTTTGTTTTTTTTTTCTTTTGCTTCTTTCGCGTTATATTTTTTCGATTTATCACTCGAAAAAACGCCGTTCTTTTCTTTCGCGTTATCTTTCGAACCATCGGATTTTTCAGTCGCTTTAATATTCTCTTTATTCTGCATGTTGCACACGTCAGCAACTTCTTTGATGATCTTGACGTTTTTTCCTTGGCACTTGGAACGTTTTTTGCTCGATTCGTTTGACTCGCTCTCAAGAGTCAGCTTGTTATCTTTCAATTTTTCAGTCTTAGATTTTAACATGTTAGTATTGATTAGATCTTGGCACTTATCAGTTACAGAATTGTCAGACTTAAGTGTACAGTCTCCTATAATCTTACGAGTCTCCACCTTGCAACATGTTCCAAGCTACGCAGATACAGAGTAACATTTTCCACATAATGTACAGACAATAATTGAAGAAACAAAACAGCATCTCTCGCTATCGAGAGATATATAGAATTTTTATTCAAACTTTTGTAGTTTGTAACAACATTTATGTGATCACACGCACAATGCATTAAACACGCTTTGAAATACAAGAATAGCGCTTGCTTTTAATTGAAGAGACAAACCCTCAATCCAGATTAAATTCAATGTCTACGGTTTCTTATTCAATAAAATAGAAATATTCGAATCTTAGTTAAGTTAATTTGAATTTAAAACAAAAAATATGTTTTTATATACACTTAGGTTGTGCTTTATAAATGTAAATCTTGATTCTCAAATCCAAATATATACAAAATCCAATATATTTCCAATCGCTTAAAAGACAATAGAAGATCATGAGATTGAATTTAATTGGATTTGTTTCAAGAACGCTATTAAAGATAATACATGTTATGTCTAGTATTGAAATATATAAATAAAATGTCAATCACACGATATATCTCAAGTTAGCATTAATTTTCTTAAGGACATATTATAGTTGTGAGAAAAAGATTTAACAGTTCTCTCATTGCACATAAAACAATCTCTAATATCTTGTAAAGGAGTGATCATATTAGCAAAGACAATTTGTTATCATCACCAGATATTCCCGCGCTATATGTTAGAGATGTTAGTAAGCTACAGAGTAACGTGAACATATACAAAAGAAGAATGACAAATGCACACGTGATTATGGATGCCATGATCAAAACTAAGAAATTCAAGAGTAAATTTACTTGACAAATCGTAAACGTACTCTCAAAAAGAATGTGATCTAAACGAAACACTTGGTTGCTGTTGTTGTTATTGTTCATTTATTAAAATTTATCGTATTCCGGAGACAAATGCAATTTTAGTAATTTCATATGTCTCGGTATGTTCAAACATCGCTACTTAAATTCCATTCTCTGTCGACAATTTTGATTCAAATGAGCAAGTGAGATGAGATTGTGCAGCAGGAACAAAACTTCTTACCTTGGCCATTCTTTCAAAGTATTGTCGTTCCGCCTTATCATATGACGGCTTATCATACCATATCTTTTCCTTGGCAAAGGAAGACAATGTTACAGTTGACATTCTAGCGTTTTATTTTTTACGAAGCAAAAGCACTTTAAATTTCTGCAAAAAAACAGAACAAGAGCAGAGTGAGAGATATATTTTTTTAAAACAGTGTTTGCTGTTTTCTTATTCTA
>QVOB01004241.1:0-16822 GCA_014839585.1 Pseudomyrmex concolor | reverse complement strand
CCTGGCTAAAAGTCAGCACTGATTGGCGACGTGTGACGTTTTGTGTCGAATGTGTCGACTGTGTCTCCTAAAAGGAAAGCAGCGTATGTAGAGAGCAAAGCTATCAATCATAATCGAGCAGTTCTTACTCGTCTGATTGCCATCATAACGATGATTGGTCACTTAGATCAAGTTCTTATTGCAAAGTTGCCTAGACTTATTAGAAGGATCACTTTTCCATAATATCAATAATTCTTTTTATAATTGTTTACACGTAATCTCAGAAAAGCGAAACGTTCACTGATCACTACCTTACTTCTTCTAAATTTGTTGCAAGCGTCGGTTCGCACGAAACATGTATTTCGCTCTCTATAGTAATTTCTTATTCTATGGAAGCAGCATGTAAAAATGTATGCTGCGTATGTGTGCGTGCGTTTAATATATATGGTGTGATAGAACCGTACGCCGTACGGAAGCGTGCAGAAGCGTGGTAGAGCGGAGTGTGAGCAACACGCTCGCAGCGCGGTAAAAATCACGCGGCAAGTAAAGTTTTCGGCTTATACTTCTTAATTTTGGAAAAACAAAATTGCATAATTGAGATTATGTGTTACATTCCAAGAGATATCACCGCGTGAATATATGTCGGGTGTCATAACAGCGAATCGGTATCTTAGATCGTAACGATCGAACAGGAACGCCGAGAACGATCGCTTTTCACGGAGGAGCACGGTCTATCTTGGGTACGGGAAGTGTGATTAAATCGATCTTTTGCACGGAAAATTGTGTTTATTAAACTCGTATTTCACTGTTTTTGATGTACCTGTTGATGTACCCCCGCGGATCTGCATTGGTAAATATTATCTGAATGACAACATCGTATCGAGTGCATTTTCGAAGATAGCCATTTTGGCGGGTGACGTGTTGCGTGCGTACTCGGGACAGCCATAGCACACACGATGTGCGCGGCGATCTCGTGCGGTCTGTCGTTGTAAGAAGTGCGCGGCCGCGAATATACGCGATTTATTAAGAATACGCGAGGCCAGTCCGGTATCCATAGAATAATGACGAAATGCGATTGGCGGGTATACCGCCCGACAATAAACAGTGGATTATTCTCCGCGTGCAATTTTCCGCCGTGCTGCTAGCAGGGGTGGGGATAAGGCAATGCTCGATGAGAAAGTACGACGAACGCATGCGCAGATGAGTTTACAGTTGAAAATTGGAAGAAAATGGCGTCAGCTAAGTTTCTGGAGGAAGCTCTGAGTACGGATGTCGACGAATCCGCAGTGAACGCGATAGTGGGCTCTCTGGAGACACAGCTCGTAACGTCCACGCCAACCGTGGCAGGCCATCAAGTGAGTTCCGCGTCGGTCGGCCAGCAGAATCATCAAGTGAATAGCGCTATATCCAACGGGGGCACCATCGCCGCGGTGCAACCGCAGAAACATGGGGTTTCGAACGGCGGCGGTGCGACTACTGTGAACAGTCTGATGACTCAGGAGGTCACCAAGTCTATTACCACTAGCACTCTGCTACCAGTAAATGTGGTTACTTCAAATACAGTGGTGCCAGTGACACAGGTTATTACCACACAACAGCAGCAACAACTGCAGCAACAACACACACAACCGCCAGGAATATCTCCTGCTACCTATATCAATCAAGTGACCACTCATCAGGTGTCTAATAATCAAACTACAAATATATCAAATTTAACGAAGCCACAGGAGCCAGTGAAGATTATCTATCCTACAGTTGGGCAAGTTATAGCTACTACTGGAGTAGCAAATGCCAATAACAAAATCTCTTTTCCCACTCAAACTGTTAGTCAGTTGGCAAATGGTACCTTAGGTATAACTTCACAGGCTGTGCTGCAGACTACGTCAAATGTTGTTACCAATGTTGGTTCTGTCAGTCAAACAGGCAGTCAAACAGTGACTACAGTGAATAAGCCGACAGCTCTAGTGATCAAGACCAGTGTAGCACCAGGTGGGATGGTTTCTGTTCCAATGACAGTTCCAGTTTCTATAGCTGGAAATGCAGTCAGTACGGCTTTACAAGCCAAAGCTGGAGTTACTTCGGCATTAGTACCGAGTAATGTTCAAATTCTCAATGTAAATACAATGCGTCCAGCCACACCAGTGGCAGGACAGCAAGCTAACAAGCAAGTTACATCGAGAGTTGTAATTGGACAACATCAATTAGTTCAAGCTAGACCAGGAACTCCAGGGGTAAGTTTAATGTTTATAAATAATAATAAAAGATATTTTATTAAGATTATACATTTTTTTATATATTGTTTAGTCACATAATATTTTATTTCAATAATAATTTCTTATTATATATAAAAGTAATTGCTTTTTGTATATTATAGTATTATTTTTGTGTTTTTTATGACATGTATATATAACAATTATAACACAAATTTTGCACTTATAATTGTAGAGGACATTAATTAATATAATAAATAAATAAAATATATATAATATATATCAGATATAATATATAACAATAATAATAAGGTTTTCTTTCAATTTTCAGATAACATTACAGGCACTTCATAGTCTTCAACCTGGTACTCAAGGTCACTTGTTGTTGAAAACTGAAAATGGTCAGTTTCAATTGCTTAGAGTGGGTCCAGCTCCTACTGCGGGTACTCCTGCTGGTACTGCAGTTACTCCAAATAGTATAACTGGAAATGCAGTTGTTGCTGCTGCTCCAACTCCAGGCACAACTTATCGCATAGCTTCAGTACCAGCCGTAAGTAGGCTGAATACTCAGTTCACTGGCCCACCACTCGCCACTCTAAGAAAATCTGTTCAGGTGACGCACTTTTATACCTCTTACAAGACTCGATGTAGTGCTGCTGTAGAGATTTATTAGTTTGTGATTTTATTTTCTGTGGAATGGTGTTATCACAGTCGGCCAATGTATTTTACGTTCACAGTCTGTACGTTTCAATTTGAATATTTATATCATAAAAATATCAATTATTTTTGTATTCATTGTTTGCAAATACTTAGTGCATAAATATTTCTAAGTACTATGCATAAAAAATCACATTAACACATATCTGATACACACACACACACACACGCACGCACACATACACAGAGAATGTTTTGACACTATTGAAAACTTTAAATAGATACTGTAACACATTAAAGACGAATTCTAGTATGAAAATAATAATTATAATAGATATTTAATCACTCATTTACAATTACTACAGCCTCATTATTTTTGTCTTGAAATATTCCAAAAAATTTGTAGTTATATATTAAATATAAGTTGAAGTAGATTTTTTGATATTTTTTTGAAGACATGTTTTAGCAACTTTTCTATAGGAATGAATGATAAAAAATATCATCATTATTACTTTTGAGTTTTGCATTTTTTTAGCAGTATTATTAGGAATATAAAAATTAAATAATCATACATCTATATTTTATTTTTAAATATATGAATTGCATGAATTGGTCAAAACTATTATGGGTGAGGCATAATAGTTATAAAAGAGAGATGAGAAATATATGTGTACCACAATTATATAATTTAAAATATTGTTACATTTTATTTATTTGTTTTATAGTTTTAATATATATTTGGTTTAATTTTATATATATTGAATTATTGTTTTCCAGCACAGACGCATATGAGAATATATATTATTTCTATAAATTTAATTCTTATAAATATTTTTAATTGAATGTACAAGTGTTAGAAATATTAATAGAACATTGTTTATATAAACCTATAAATATAATTCTCAAATACACAAACTATTTCGATTTAAGTAACACAAAACTTTATAATGTAACAACATAATTTTTTTAAAAGATTTATATTACAAGTGTTTTTTTAAAAAAATAAATAAATATGTTTGATAAAGTAATTGTATAAAGTATTTGATATTTACTAGATTGTCAAACAACATAAAGGAATTGTTTATTTGAATAAAAGTTTAATGACTATAACAATTTTTAAAATACGAGTCTGTACAAGGTACAAGTGCGTCTATGGAATATACATATACAGATATTATTCTATAGATTATATTATAATAAGTTAATAATATATGAAATTATCGTTTTTCACGATTAAAAAATTTAATATTACATTAATATTTAACAGTTTTTTTTTACTTTTTGTGAAATTGTAATTACACTATTCATATATAATTCATATATCTTGTTATCTAATTTACTGCAAAATAATAAATTTAACTTGCTAAGTAATTTACGTAAGTTATTGATAATAAAAAATTATAATAAAGTATAAAATTTTTTTAAGTTATTTGCAGTAATTAATAAGGTAAACTTTTTATTTACTTTTGAACCTCATGCATGCATGTAGAATAAATAGATGCTATGTGTACTTTATTGGGAATGTAGTAATATAGAATTAAAAAAATTTTTAGTTGTGTGTGCATGCAATAAAAAAAAAAAGAAAATTTATTGGAAATTATTGTCATTTTGATTTATATTGAAATTTCAAGAAATATTTCTTTTTTTAATTCAATTGTACTTTATCTTTATATATAGACTTTGTTATATATAAATATGTAATAAAATATAAATATATCTATACATGTGTTTTACATGTATGCAATTTACATGTGAGAATAGATCTTATTTAATGTTATTTCAACATTATAATGTTACAACAAGAGAAGAGGAAAATGTTAAAAATACATGTGCTACACAAACAATTTGCATTTGTTATAAAAATATATACTACAAAATTTATTTTTTACACAAGTGTAACATAGTTTTAATATTAAAATTATTTATGAATTATTCTACTTATATTTTAGTGCAATTGACTTTGCATGCAAAGGGTTTTGGTTTTTAAACATAATAATTATTTTTATAATCTGTAGATATGTAGGTTTTATATCTTGACACAGCAATAAAATAAAAAAAATTTTAGTGATATATTTAAATGATCATATGTATGCACACACATGGATGAATAAGAAAAATGTTCACTACAATAATTGTGCTATTTATATCTATTCCTGCAGACTGTTACCGTCGCTCCTACAATTACTACACCTACTACGACTGTAGGAACAGCGACTACAACACCAACAACTAGTACTACGTCAACAGCTACCACTGCTCAAACGGTTCAAACACCTGCACCAGTACGTTTTATATATATGAATATATTTATTAAAATAATAAGTCTTATATAGAATATGTTTTAAATAATGTATATTTTTTTCTTTTTTCTCTCTTAGCGACAAACTACTGATAATACCAAAGAAAAGTGCCGTAAATTCTTAGCGAATTTATTAGATTTATCTAGTCGAGAACCTAAAGCAGTGGAACGCAATGTTCGGACTTTGATACAGGAGCTAATTGATACTAAGGTCGATCCAGAAGAGTTCTGTGACAGGCTCGAAAAATTATTAAACGCTTCACCTCAACCATGTCTTATCGGATTTTTGAAGAAGAGCTTGCCACTTTTGCGGCAAGCTCTTGTAACGAAGGAGTTAGTTATAGATGGAATAAAGCCTCCTCCAGCCAATGTTGTTTTTTCCATAGCTTCAGCAGTTGTCCCAACTGCTACACAGGTAAAAATTGGCTGTTACAGATGTTATGTTATATAATTTTTGTGAAGTATAAATTGTTGAGAATGATAGTTTTGTAAAGACATAAAAATGTAGATTTAAAAACAAAATATTTTACACATGTCAAGTTCTAAAACCCAACAAAATTATCGCAAGAGTTATTTTGTTTTCTTAATTTATGCATAATCTTATTATTTATTACAGCAAATTCAATACAGACCTGCGGTTGCGGTAACAGCAACAGTTCCTGTGACTGTAACAGCAACAGCAACAACTCAAGTGAGAGTGATGACACCACTTCCGACAGTGGCTACAGCAGTGACAACAGCAGTGACAGTCGTTACAACAACTGTTCCACGGCCTGCTCAATCTGTTCAACAGAGGCTGGTAAGATTCTTCTGTTGTAATATTTCTGTCATTTTTACAATCTTTTATTTTGAGAAAATATTTTAAATAAAGAATATTTTGTTATTTATATTTGGTTTTAGGTTCGACCCATTACAACCGTGGTTCGTAGCCCTTCTACAACATATGCCGTGAAAACATCTCCCGTTTCATTGACTGGAATACGTCCCACAACTCCTGTTGTTCAAAAAGCACCCACAGTTACAACAACAGTTGTTAAAACAGTTACGACTATTACACAAGGCAAAACAGTTAGTACAACCACTACTGTTAATAAAGCCGCAGTGCCTTCTCTTGTTCAGAAACCGACTCCAAAGGAGAAAGAGAAAAAGACATTTTCGTCAGCAGGATATACGTGAGTTTTTCTGTTTAAAAATAAAATATAATTAACAAAAACAAGTGGCAATAAGAGAACAATGATTCAAGAGAATAATTGTTTTTGTAAATAATAAAAAAAATTGCATTTATTATACAGCGCGGACGATGACATAAACGATGTAGCAGCTATGGGTGGTGTTAATCTTGCAGAAGAATCTCAAAGAATTCTTGGTTCCACCGAATTTGTCGGTACTCAAATACGATCCTGTAAAGATGAAATATTTTTGCATATGACATCATTACAACAGAAAGTTAAACAAATTGGTAATTGGTGATTTAGTTCTTAAATTATATACATCAAATATGTGTGTAAAATTCCTGTATAAAATTTATACACGGGATTGTATAAATTTTACACAGTAATGTATTATTGTAGCATCTAGCCATGGACTAGAGGAACCCAATCAAGAAGTTTCAGCTTTAATTTCACACGCTGTTCAAGAGAGGTTAAAGAATTTAGTAGAAAAATTAGCAGTCATTGCAGAACATAGGATAGATTTTATCAAAGTAAGATTTGAAAGAAATATTTTATTCATTTTATTGTTCTTTCTCTTAATTTTTGTATATCTTATTTATAAGTATGTAAATTGCTAACCAAATCGTATCATTACTATAACTTGTAAAGAGAATGATAATTTATAGGTTGATCCTAGATACGAAGTAACACAAGATGTAAAAGCACAATTAAAGTTTCTAGAAGATCTAGATAGAGTTGAACGTAAACGGCACGAAGAGCAAGAACGAGAATTGCTTTTGCGCGCAGCGAAGAGTCGTGCGAAAACAGAAGATCCTGAACAAGCCAAATTAAAGGCTAAGGCCAAAGAAGTAAGATATAAGCAGTTTTGTTTTTAATTTTCTATAGTGCTATTTTCTATAGTGTTTTGTTTAAAAATTTTACTAGAGATGCGGTTTTGTTTAAGTGAAAAACAATTGTTTCAGATGCAACGTGCAGAAATGGAAGAATTAAGGCAAAGAGAAGCAAATCTAACAGCTTTGCAAGCAATCGGTCCTCGCAAAAAGCCTAAACTCGACACAGCGGGATCGACTAGCTCGGGAAGCACGTCTGGTGCAAACGCGTCGACAAGCGGATTGAACAGACAGATGCCGATGAGACCACGTGTAAAGAGAGTGAATTATAGGGATTTATTGTTTCTGTTTGAACAAGAAAAAGACACGTGTAGAAGTACAACGCTGTATAAATCCTACTTGAAGTGATGTATTATGAAGGGCAGGAACTTAAGTGATCCGCCCGAAATCTGGCGCTGTATCATCATCTGCATGGTCTTGTATGAGCTGGCCTCGATGGATCGTGAAACGTTTCTCTACGTTGCAATGTACAGTGTATTTCATTGCGAAAGTTGCGTATCGCAAAGTAACCTCCTCGTTGAGAGTCGGCTTGGAATTCCGCATACATTCAAACTAAAAAATTGTTTCCACCATGTCGATACTCTACTTCCCTATTGTAAATGACTGAACATTTTTTAACTGTAATATACGTTTTTTAACTGTAATATAATAGATTGTTCTTTATTTTTCAACACAAGATCGTATCAAGGAGGAATGTGTATGAAGCACATATGTCTCGTGATTAGTCTACACAAGGTCCTTTCGCGGGAGGGAACGTTGTGTATGGCCATATAGAAAAATTGTTATGTAATAAAACGCGTGAATGCATTAAACGGAGCGAGTGTATATTGCCACTATATAATCGCTGCATTGTAATATTTGACCTATACTTTTGGACACTGTAGCGCTAGTGTAAAGTGAGTTTTGTTATGATAGTGTAAATCATATTTTTGCAAACTGTAATGTAATATGACATAATAATACCACGAGCACACTGTCCAAAAAGTATGGAATAATTTGTACTATATCTTTACACCTAACTACTAGCGATAATTTCGATGTTGGTACAACAGAATTTAGCCAATCTCCACCGAAAGATGGAATTGTTATCAGTATATTATGTTGTAATCTACATTTTCAGTGTTTATAAAAAAAATTAGCTGTTACGTTTTTTATTAAAGAAATATTTACAAAAGTAAGAATATAACCGATATTCTTTTTCGATCAATGTTAATTTAAGTATTTATGTTTCTTTTTTGTGGAATTGATGCAGATTCTGCTTACGATGATAAAGATGCAGAAAAAAAAAAAAAAAAACATGCTTTGCATAATCAATTGAAACAAAGCGAGTACCTGATTTATATGTTAAAGGAAGTAGCTATACACACAAGTGTACGTGGGTGCCTGACATCGTAGAAAACCAAACCCCGATTTTCATTCTTTCATATCAATATTTTGTATCTCCAATATGTTCTTTTCATGCAGTCAAAAAAATTATACATACGACTTACATATGTATATATCTATATATATGTGTATATATCTCAACTATTATTAATTTTTGTAGCGTATGAACACACACACACATATATATACACACATTACAATATTTACAGTATAACGTGACATTATTTGTGCAATATAAATTAGCACAATTTTATTAATTTTTCTCTTTTAAGTCAATTACGTTTTGTATAACTCTCGCATTATCTTCATACAGCCGTACTTTGCTCTGAAATATATTACTTTATGTTGTTTCAATTAATATAATACTTGATATGATATTTTATGTTGTAAGATATTAAATATCAAGTAAGAGCAAATTTTATATTAAAAATTATTAGGTCATTAAATATAACTTGACATATATATATATGTATATATATTATATATATCATATATATACATATATATGCTTGTTAAGTTTTATACTTAATGATAGCAATATATCGATTTTCTCACTAAAAAAAAGACGTTTATATTCTTAACAATTCTTAACGACAAAGTATATTACTTTTATAGTGTAAAATTTCTGTACTTCCAAATATTGCTAATTTTTGAAATTTCCATTATAAAGTAACAATGTTATATATTATGTATATATATAAAATTAATAATTAAATAATCATGTATATATATGTATATATACACATGCAGATACAACAAAACAAATGATACAACTGGGAAACGAGTGTTTTTTGTGCAAAAAGAGTCAAAAATATAGAATATAAGTTTTGCGTGCAAGCAAGTCTTTAGTTTTCAAGAAAATCGAATGTTTCAATTTGCTCAAAAACAACTTTAGTCTAATTTTTTATATAATTTATACAAAAATATCTTTTTCCCGATTATATCATCTTGTTTTGCTATCGTGTTCTATGTGTGTATGTGTTACATATATGTACATATATTTATATATAAATTTGCACATAGTTCATTTCATTATGAAAATATTTCCACACATATTAGTGTTCTACGCTGAGTAATTTATATCAACATCAATACTTGTTACTCCAAACAATTTCTGTGCTTCCAACTTGGCTTTAGAGAGGCACGATAAAAGTAAAGTTATTTCGCGTTATTTCTATCACAATATATTCCGACATACATGAGTAGCTTATTAGTCTTTTCGGGTGTTAATAATCAGAGAGAATGAGAAATGGACTGTTCGTTACTGTTACACGGTACATAACTGCTTCAATTGGTTTTACGAGATTGGGTTTATATATGTATTAAAGACTGAACAAATGGTGTGAAAGAAAAATAGATATGTTTACAGATACATAATGTATCGTATAATATTAGCGCATGATGTATATACGATCTGTATAAAATTTATATTAATTGGAAATCTGGTACCGCGTTGTCAAAAAATTTTGAGTAACAGTCTGAAGCGGAAACGATTAAAGAGGCAACGTAATTTATACAGTATATACACGTATAAGTCGAATTTCATATTTATTATTTTTGTTACTGATTGATTTAATAATTTTTCATGAGAAACTCGAAAAGTGTGATATTCATCTGACTATATAAATGATTATGACAGAAATAACGACAGATGTATATCTTTTGTGTAAATAAGTAATTTTTAACAATAATTTTTTATTTAAAAAGCGTCTTTGAGTCGTAATTATGTACCAATTTTCGCCGAGCACATCACGCATAAGAAATTTTCACTTAGGTGTATGTTTCTCTGCCTATATCAGACCGTTTTTTACGAACTTCGAGACAAAACGTAAAAATCATAACGCGTTCTCTTTACTGCCAGTAGGTTCAACATTAATATATCTATATAAATAGAATATAAAAAATAACGGTACACGCAATTTTGGTACATTATAATATTTTTATAAATTGTATTAGATAACTAATAAGCAGTAAGCGTGAGATAATAAAAAAAAATACAATTTTAACTCTCATCAAAAAACTATATTTCTTCAAATTTTAATCTGATTCTTTATTTTCAACTTTTATTTGTAAAACTTTGAAGACGAAACTTTATCTTGTTTACATATTTTTTTGTCATAGAAGTAATTAAATATAATAGTTCATATATTTTCTAAAGTGTGCAAAAAAAAAAAAAAAAATAAAAAAAAATAAAAAAAGTAATCGATTCTAACAATTTTAAAATTATTAAAAATTTTTCAGTTGTAATCCTACTATATATACAGTCATTATGTTATTTAATTTCTAATAGTTTCTAATATTTTATAAAAAAAATAGTGACGATGTGTGTATACATATGTACAATAATACTCTGTTAAACGAAAAATTTCGAGCTTGGAAAACATCGATTAACGAGATAGTAGTAGTTATGCTTTTTTCGAACATAAATTACTTATATCAATTTCATATTAATTACACGGGAAAGTAAATAAGAAATAATTATAGGAACGTGACAAAGCGATCTTCCGCTATGACTACGTCAAAATAAAGGATCAATCGCAAATGTCAGATTTATTTTTTTATTTTTTATCTTTTTTTACCGTAGTAGAGATAGACTTTTACAAACTTATTTTAACAGAGTAAAAAAATATTATTTTTCTTAATGAGGAAACTATTGCACACATGTACACATACATAGTTGTTATTGTGCGACTTTCTCACACATATACAATACACACAAGATGTCTGAAATAAAATAATACTCTTCAATACTTCGATGATCGGAAAAATATGCATAAAATTATAGATTTTGCTGTATATTTCTTGCGTGTGTGTTATATATTCGTAACATTTACAGAAGTTTGTTTCAAACCTATTTATTGTAATCGATCTGACAATTCGTAATTTATTTTTGTGATTATTTTTTTTTATAAATGTAAAATCTTTTTACGCTTTCTGAGGAACAAAAACTCTTTAACATGTTAATTCATTAAAATCAATAATATTATTTTGATAGCATAGATA
Source organism: Pseudomyrmex concolor (assembly GCA_014839585.1). Taxonomy (NCBI): domain Eukaryota; kingdom Metazoa; phylum Arthropoda; class Insecta; order Hymenoptera; family Formicidae; genus Pseudomyrmex; species Pseudomyrmex concolor. The sequence continues at coordinate 5,226 of QVOB01004241.1, read as the reverse complement.
CTAGATGACAATAAAAAAATCTGCCTGAATTTATATCATAAATCTGCAAAGGAGGAACGAGAGAATAATTGCGTCACATTCTTAATTTTAAAAATAAGAATTATATAGGAAGATTCGAAAATGGAAAAGCGAAAATTTCATCTCTTTAGCATATACACATAAATCTTACAAGAGTTTACAGATATCAATTGAAACAAAATACGTATAGAAAAGCTTTCTAATGATGTCGAGCTGTGGTCTGGCGTTTTTTTTTTTTTTTTTTGAAGATGATATGAAGACGGGAGAGCGCAGCAGAATAGAATGCAAGGTATTGTAAAACATCGGCCTCGGCCTCGATTTTCTAGACGGACAATGACGGCCGGGATTTTGTCTGAGGATATCCTCGAATTTTAAGCTTGTCTTCCGTCTAGCCGACGGCTATTCCGTCTCGTGTCGCGTATCGAAGGACCCGGCATCAAGGTGGGCAGGACAGTACAGAAATGGAATATAATCAGTTGAGTGGAGTGAGGAGAGAGAAACGAGGAGTAAGAGAAAGAAAGAAAGAGAGAGAAGGTTGGAAATGGGAGAGAAAGAGAAAACGTGCAGAACAGAAGAGAAAGAGAGAAAGGGTGCGAGTGAGCTAGAGAGAGAAGAGCATTTTGCTGGGTGGATTCGAGGGATGACAGCCCCGAGCTGGTGAAACCCTCGGGCGACGCGGATATTGAGTTCATGGTAACCATGGGAACGGGGCCCGGGGGCACGACGTTTGTACGCTTTATCCCTTATTCCCGCGGTTACGTGATCAACGCGGTCCCAATGAGCTCTCTTACTTCGCTTCTCGCGTGCGCGCATTGCGCATTTTGTCCCTTGCATTAGACATCGATATCTCGGACAGATCGCGAGAGACGCTTCTCTTCTAGTTGCTACGTAATTTCTGCGAATGTAGATATATTTGTAACACGCTGACGTAACGTGATGATTCGAGAAATAGTTGCTATAAGAAAAATTTTCATTTTCTTTGATTTTTTATTTTATAATTGAATTATTTTTTTTTTTTTACACGAAGACTGTTGCCTAATTTCGTGAAACAAAAAATAACGCATCTTTGTGCATCACGTTACGTCAGCCATTTTGTTTTTTGCTAATAATTTTATTATATTTTTTTATTTTATTTGGAGCGAAAACTTTTTTGGCTTCAGGCGCGACGCAATCGTCCACGGGAATCGAGAATTGATTGCGAATAACAATAATTTCACAATTCTATGCTTTTACCCGTTTCTCAAATAGCGCAAAGTTATCGTCTATTTTTTCTGCAGAACACTAGATCGCGTTGCCGTAAACAATATTGTTGCGTATTCTGTCCCTCGGGACAGAAATAACGGTCTGATCATGAACATACGAAGTACAATCGCGCGCGATTATTGTATGGAAAAGAGAAAATTAATGTGATATGTAACAATTCTACATGTGTTTAAATATCAAAGGAGATTAAAGAACCACAAGAAGGAGAAAGAAACTCGCTTGCACTTTTCTGAAATGTAAAATAAACATTTTATTAAATCAGGTTATTTAATCAGGAATAATACTTATAAGATTTCTTAGTAGTTACAGTTCGCTTATCGATTCTTAATGCTTATAATGTTTGTTAAAGAGCGTAATTTTGTCGATGTTTTTTTTTTTTTTGAGAGCGAGTTAATAAAATTTCCGTTTCTTACTCTTGGTTTTTCACACATACACACACTGGATTATACTAGATCATCTTAATGAAAATTTCATTAAATAGACTTTCTCTCGAGGCAATCAACGTGTATTGTTTCGTTGCCGACTCATTTATATTACGCGTAGTGTGATTTTTAAGTAGTATGTATATATATATTTATATATATATATATATATATATATATATTTATATGTCTATATATGTGTATGCATATATACACGTTTATGTTCGTGATATTTACATTAATTAGTATGGCATTTAAATACATATAGGTACACTTTATTAAATAATAACAATGTTTAAAACCGATGCATCTCATATTTTTCAAACGTACGTGGCAGATCGTAACACGAAGGACAATGGTGTTTCGGAATTGCGTGTTCCGTTTTTAAGTAGCATTAAAAGCGTGCAAAAGATAGTATAATTGTTTAATCACTTTTTTTTAGCTGCTTCACAGCTATGTGCTACACTTTAATAGTTTTCTTTTCAAAAACTGCACAATTTATACGTCAAGCGAAATGCTATTGATATCTCAAAGTCATTGATTCTAATTCATATTTTATTAATAATATAATATAAACTTATCTGTTTTTGAATTTTGTATAGATAAGTAAAAGATTTTTATGTAAATAAGTAAATTAAATAATTTTGCGACACTGTGTCAATAACACGCACTTTGCCAACAAAATATTCTCTATACTTTGTCAATTGTTTTGAATAATGACATTAGAAATTCATCACTTAAACAGTTTTTGCAATTTATGAGCGAAAACACAAGTTATTGCCATTTCAAGCAACTATAGTTTCTAAAGTAATCGTAGATTGTAAAACTTGATTCACACTTGAAATTTTTCAGAGTTATCTCGCTTTATCAAAATGTGTGTGTTTAACGTATTAGATAAAACGTAAAAAAATGCGTGCAATTTATTTGCGAATGACATATCGTATCCGCTACATTATATTTTGGTATCAGACCACGAATACGATTGTCAGCCTTCTCTGTTCTTAATATCGAAATGCTCCGTGTTCTCGTCAGTGTGTAGTGTTATATTATCCGCGATGCAGTCTTAAGAGAAAGATTTTTCCTGATATTCGCGATCACTCCGGATCGTAGTCGCGCTGCATGCAGCGGATCGATCGCGAAATCGCTTTGCGCTGATGATGCGCCGTGTTCCGTCAAGTGTTGACGGCCTGTCTGACAAACAGGTACTCCGAGAATTGCTGGCCCTCAACGCCGCCGCCGTTGCTCGCGACCACCCGGAAGCCGGCGTTCAGCAGCCGGGTGATCGCTTGCACCGAGTTCAATTTGCAGTAGCCGTTCAACGGAAACCGGATCACGTGACGGGCGTCCTGTTGATGCCAGGCGACGCCGGAGCGTGCGTCGATCACCGCTTGCGTCGTCTCCGGGAACACCTCGTCCAGCAACGCCCGTCCACCCGACAGCATCACTCGCTCGCCCAGATCCGGACTTACGTGTAATGCAACGCATTCATACGTGCAGTTACCGTCGTTGCCGCGCATTTTTTCGGAGTCGCGGTTGCAAGGCGCGGTGGTACACGCGGTTCCGCGACCGCCGAGCTGACCGGAAGGCGGCGGGCTCGGTGAGGACGCGGTTATCGTCGTCGTCGAGCCGTTCTTTATGCGTTCCTTTTTCATCTGCTCAAGTTGCTTGCACATCGCTAAAAAAAAAAAAAGATCAAATTACTGTTAAAAAGAAGTTTTGAGAGAATGAAAGATAGAGAGAAAGAGAGAGAGAGAGAGAGAGAGAGAGAGAGAGAGAAAGGATTTATATTGTCTGTAGCTTTATATTTTTTATATACAAAGTTATTAGATACGTTATTTTTCAGTGTAAACAACTACTTTTCAGAACTCGTTACTTCTATTCCATTACAGCATTGCGCGTAAGCAACTGAAAGTCGGTCAGGAAAATTAGAAGAGAAATAATAGGTATATGTCGTTATAATGTGATATCGCGATTTATTAAATATCTCTCTCTCTCTCTCTCCTCTCTCTTTTGTGTATGTATCTACCTCTTGATTAACCGCAGAAACCGCTGCTTAATATTTCACGACTCAGAGAGTTACGACAGAAAGTCGAAAGATTATTTCACATTGCACTCGCGATACTTGAATCGAAGTTATGTATAATGTATTTTTATGACAAATTACAGATATAAAAATCCGAGTTTTAAAATCTTTCACGTGCTAGGGAAATTCGAAATAAAAGGAAACTCTTTCAAAGTGACTTACGTGCTATATCGAAGTATCGCGCTTCCTCCAGCAGCAAATCTAGATCGGCGAAGTTGTCCGGTATCAACAGCCGAGAATTTCGCATAAAATTTAATATGTGTCGGAACATACCGCCGTCTCTGTCGATGAAGTAATGTTGTTTTAGCGAGTCCAAAACGATCGGGATGCTGCCGTTAAATAATTTCGCTAATCTGGATTCTGGATACCTGATAAAAAAAAAAAAAATAGCACAACATATTTCATAAAATTATCATACGCGTGATATCACAAATCTTTACATACAATTTACATACAATTTACAAATATTATTTCACAACGTTTATGAAAAAACGTTCGAGTATTTATCGTGCTTGATATCACTTTACTCTGAAATTCTTACATGTGTGTGATCATTATATAATCGTATATAAATGACGTTATTTATTAAAGATGAAATTGTTGATATTCAAAGTAAGAATTTGTTATGCCGATCTCACAGGAATTTAATGTCGCATGATTAACGTAACAACGTAGAAATTTATGTGCTTTCTATCGACCAACAGTTAATTAAGTGTTGAGCAGGTGCCGATATACCTTTGGCATCACCTGCCTGAAATCGCTTCAGGTAGCCGCGTGTAGTTTTAGCGAATGATGATTCGGTAAAAGCAGCTGTTCATTTACTAAATTCCTGACTCATCGCGCTATTTGCTCGAGTTTAATTAAGTTCAAGTAAATAACTGAATTAAAATTAAAAATGTTTATAAAAATACGCAAAAGATATTGAAATAGAAAAAGAGAACAAAATTATGTCAGAAAAATTTATGTGAATAAGAACAAAACCATAAACTCTCGTTATATGTTTTGTGAAGAATTGCAACAAGAACGCGCACACGCGCGCATAAAATTAATTTTATTGCTGATACGCTGTGTGTGGCAACAAAAAAATCCCACGTATATCGTACATATATCACTTTTTTTTCGATTTCTTTAGAAAATGTTCGTGACATTTTCAAACGCGTTTTACGGCTTGCTCGCAAAAACAACATCGTTCGAAGTAGGCTGCAACTAATCTTCTTATTACGTATATCCGCTCTAGGTTACCGTTAAAAATGTCTTCCGTACTTCACAGTATCATATGTCGGTTGATGAGAGTAACGTGTGATATTGTACAAATCTCGTTATAACTTAAAACACAAGAGAGAGAAGTTGGAAAAAATTATAATTAAAATAGGACAAGAGAGTGTAAATGTAGTCGGATACTTTCTTTCAAGAGAGTATATATCTTTGTTATCTAATGTG
>QVOB01004240.1:0-25898 GCA_014839585.1 Pseudomyrmex concolor | reverse complement strand
GCTTTTTTTATAATATTTTTACTATAACTAATGTTTGTAATCTTAATCGCGAAGTTTGACAATTTGACAGATTATTTCTGATATAATATTATTACAATCATATCATGTTCTTTCTCTCGAAAAATAAAAAACTATTTAGAAATGCGTTTAAACACATATTTGTATAGACAAGATGACGTTCTGATGTGAATTAAAAAATATCGTAAGACAACATGCGCGCAAAAGTCAGCAAGTCCGTCACACACATATTTCCGTGATACAGCGTGTAGTCAGAAACGGAAGAGCATTAACTGTTATAATTACTGCAATTACAGCGATTACTATACAGCACAACTGCAATCGAAGTAATGTCGATCTTCATAGACTCGCGCAGCACGGAAACGTATTATCTGCTCATGTATCTTTCTTCGAAGTACAGCACTTTCATATGTAACAAGTCTGTTTTTGCAGCGTAACATATTTTTGCAAAATTACCAACGTACAAAGTACATCACATAAAACAACACGCCTCAACGTGATCGAAAAACAAATTCAATACGTGGATAAAAGAAGAAATGAAAGAAAAAAAGAAATTGAAAATTATTTCATCCACCGTCCCGATAGCAGGTGGATAATGTTCCCAGCAAGACGGAAAATTATCGATGGTATCAAAGAGCGAAGCGTCATTGACCAACTCGACGCTCGGAACGCGGACTCTCACGAAGGAGCGGCATGTAGCCGTTCGGTCGATGGGATAGTACGTGGGCGTCGCGACGCCGGCGCCGGTAGGAAGCTCACAGGTGGTCGCCACGCAGTCTGGCCGTGTTTCGTGCCGTGCCGCGGCAGCGCCTCGACGAGAGAGCTGCCGCTTTTTCGAGGTCCACGACCGACCGGGGCCAGAGAATCGATCCGCGGCCACTTCCGGCTTCCGTTTGTTGTGACGCTCGGTGCACCCCGGCGAAAGCAATAACCTCGCCCCTCGCTCGCGCGGATAACCCGCGTGTGTGTGTATGCGTACGCATAGTGTGATATTCGACTATTTCACAGCCCTTGAGCGAGTCGCGGTAGTCGCAGCGAGTGCCATCGTGAGCTGCCACATGTAAGCGCTCGCCGATTTTCCGTTCACGCGCTTTGTCCGAGTGTGAGAACCGGTGTGAATCACAAATTTTATATTTATTTATTAATACGGCAATTAAAAGTCAATCGGAGTTATTTGTGGCAAGAAGGTGAATATATATTTTTGTGTGAATATATTGCAAAAAAAAAAAAAAAAATTAAGGGTGACGTTAATAGTTATCGTATGTTCCTGTCTTTCTTGTCTCTTCATATATAACTCATCCTCTCTTTATAATTCATGAAGTATTAAATTGCTGTATGTTAATAATTTCTAATTTTATTTTTAGATGTTGTAGAACCATGTTATTTTTAAAGCCACCTTTTACTTGATGGATAGAGCAAGAGCAATAATAGAATAGATAACCGAGCAATAAAATAAGCAACCTTGACTTGCTATTTCCTACGAGCGAAACATAAATAACTCGGTAGAATTTCATATTTAGCTTTCCGAGTAAGCTGGAACGAATGTCCATCGATATGTTTTATTGATTCATTACTTCGAGAGATGTACTTTCATCGCGTGTGCTGAATTTTTCTCGATATCGGACACACAAAATTTGAATATTGAAGATAAAATATGTAGCTTGATGAACGCTTACTTTCGTATGTTTGATGAACAATGTAACGCAATGTCTTTAGGCAATGAAGTACGCGAAACAATTTTGTGTTTTACGATAACTTTCTGCGGTTTTATTTTCGCGAGACTTTATCGCAATGTCCGGCGCGCGATCACGGCCTTCCCGTAACCTTCAATTCATTGAGTCTCTCTTCAGGTTCAGTACGTGTTGCTTCTTTCTGACATAACGTGCACGTGTAACAGATTCGTGAAATTCGCGACTTTTAATTCGCGAGCGACTACCGCGTGGGTTTACGCGAAATCTCTGGCGGAGCGAAAGAAGGAGGCTCAAATTGAATTGGGATCTATTAACGATCGCCCTTGCGCCCAGAGCGCGGAGGTAAAACAATTAGCTGACAGAGAGGAACTTCAGCCTCGGAACTTATTACTTCGTTACAAAACTCAAAGCAGGGTTGACGTTATGTATATCAGCTTAAACGCTCGACGTCTTAGTGTATCGAGAGCTTTCAAGCTCCGAAACCTTATTTGCGGACTCCGATATTCTCCGCTTCCTTTGTGCTCGCGTAAAATGCAGCAGGCCGTCAGCCTTCCCGAGCGCAGCCTCATCCTCGTTCGCGAAAACTCGGATGCGATTTGAATTTTATCGAGTCACGAATGCGGAAACTAAAACGAGATTGTTATCTGAAATTATACGCGGTCACTGCGCGGATGAATTTCGCAACAACTCTTCGATATCTCCAAACGATATCTACTTCTCTGTCGTTACGTACATGTCAGTACGTTCATATGCAAAACATACAGAAATTCTTTAAAATCTCTCACAGCAGACCGAATCGATCGGCCGTCTTTTTATAAGTCGCGCCAATACGAAAACGTTTACTCGGTTTAATTTCGGTCAAATTATTAACTGTGTGTGATGCGCGCACGCGCGCGTGCTACGTCAAGAATCAAACGGAGTAATCCGATAAATCTTCGAGTCGACAAATCAAATGGACGTGTTTTAAAAGAAGCGCCAATACGTTTGTCAATTATATTTTCTTAAAAAATTTTTGAAGATCCGCGTTGTTTTAATTACATATCACAACACATTTAAAAATTTGTAATTGAAATATGAAACATAAAATTGTTCATTCGACTTAATTGTCTTAATGATTTGACAATTCGTCAGAGTTAGTCTTAAACTTATGTTCCGCATCATGCGCGTGTTAATGGAACGCGTATTCAGCGGTAATGTAAGAATGGCTCTCTCGGGGCATTTTCGAGTCCATTATCATCCGTGTTTCAGCGATCGATCATTCGCTGTGTGTATAGCAAGTCGCTCGCTATAGACAGTGCGAAAAGGGACATCTCGAAAATTGGTCGTCGGTTTTACATTATCGTGGAAAGGAAAGAACGAACAAGAAGGTGGAAATAATCCCATATTCGTCGACGCGTACATACTCTCACATGGAGTATATGCCTCTTCGCGTATGCATGTGAAAAGAGTTGACGAGAGAAATGAGACGCAATGACAGACGAAGACGATTCTGAGCGAATCGTAATTAAAGCTACCATTCTCGGAGAAACGTGGATTTCTAAATATATATGTATATATGTGCACACCACAGTCGGATGAAAATAGAAGGAAAGAGGGAGAAAAGAGCTTGCAGAAGAACGAGCTTGCAGTGGGCATCGCGACGTCGCGCCATCACCTGACTTCGCGTTCGGTTAGGTCAGTTATCGCGGGAAGTTACGATCCTCGAGTTTCTTTAACTAAAACACTAAAACAAATTAATTGTCATTTAAATCGGACATAAAAAAGAAAGTTTGACCGTAGTTTTGTTGGATTGCAATCTCACAGTTTATCAGTTGATGGTGACGCAATTATCCGAAAGCAACATGAGGTAGAATTTTATTAATTTTACAAATAAGTGAGCTCTTCGACGATAAATCGGTGATATCAAAAGAAAATGCCATTTTATGTGGATAGAATCAAAATAGCTGCGTCTTTATTCCGCGCGCATTTATGAGAAATGCTGAAATTTCTTCTGCGGATCGTAAAACATCGCAGATGCGTATCTTCACTAGTGCTATTTCGCGCCACTTGCCGTGCCCTTACAAAGATAGCTTGTAACCACGAGGATAGATAGATCAGTAACCGTCTCTTTTTAACTCCCATCGCCCTTTCAGTGCCCACCTTAGCATAATTCGTTTTCTCAGTAAATGCGTTAAAATAGTATGGTATAAAATAAAAGGAAGAGAATAACATTCGATAACATTCAATATAAAACCTGATTCAAAAAATTGATCTATTTTCAAAAATTATAAAATTGATTGATTATAAAATAAATGCACAGTTTGATGAATGACAAACCTAAATAAACCTAATGTGAGCAGACATCGTTTAAAACTATTGGACTAACGAACTTCTCGAGCTAAATATTAAATTAAGAATAATTTATTACGGTTTCAGTCAAAACACATTAACTTTTTTTATCGAGATGCTCATTTGTTTTCTTGTCTCGCTTGTCAAGTTCCTCCGGCGAGCATCCACGTGGAAAGATGTGTACGCACGTGACCAAACGAGTACACACACTACCGCACGAATCGCAGCTCCATGTTTGGCGATCTCTACTATGGGGAGAGAGCCGAGAGCCAGTTAACGGCGATGGGGCTGCCTTCTGAGACAGTACTGATCCGATCGCGTGTTTGCACTATCGTTCTCGGGTTCTTTGCGGGCTCGATCTCTTTTTCATCGAGTTCTCGCGCGAGAGCGAGTTTTCCCTCGAGAGAGTCTTCTCATCGAATATTAAATACGCGCGTCTAAAGTGCGCCATGGGTACCGTGGCTTTAAGTAAGCGCAATCGTTTAACGCGCAAAATCACAAGATTCGTCTACGAGCGAAATCGCAGCAATTGATTATTATTTTACACTCGCAAATGTGGAATTTGTTTTAATTTTTGTTCAAAGAAGAATAATTAAGATGCGGTAATAATTATGTTACGCGAAATCTAATGTCTTTAATTTTAAAAACTATTTAATTGTGCTTTCAAAGAGATTTAAAGAGACTGTCTGACCTAGTAACAATTGCGTGAATGTGGATGATGTACGTGATTTACCTCAAGTTTAGTGTTTCACTTCGATTACGTTACTGTCTGTTGCATAGGATTACGTCATCACAACCACGATCCAATCGCGATATTTCGCACGAACGACAAATATTCACGGAACGGAAATAATTACGAGCAGTTGATTAGGACTACGTGTTTATAAGAGATACATTTGTTTGTATCAAAGTTTGAGTAATAAGTTCAGCGTAAATTCGGACACACTTTGAAGTACTTCCATTTGTTTCTAGGACTAAAAGTTTCAGCTTGCACGGCTCTTCCCGTTCCTTTTTATTTGAAACATCAAAGAACACTTTGGCATTCGTAAATCAGAGCAGTTTGTGCTTGTTCTCCGAAAGTTCTGCTTGTTGTTTTATCCATCGGGAAGTAAAAGACTCGAAGAATCGCACGTATATACGCGCTTCAATGAAATCGAATAAATGTCTGATGTATAAAACAAAAAACTTCAACAAACCACACACACTTCAAGTCGGGTACAGATGCTGGTTTGTAAAAACTACGAACGCGCTGTTGAATTATATGTAGCTCGAAGATCGAGATGAAAAATTTTTTCGCGCGCACATATTCCAATTAAAAACTTATACACGCACCGATAAAACATTCGCCGGATTTTAATTTATTTTCTCCGAAATTTGTCCAGAACGAAGCCACAGAGCGCGGCGCACGGTTTATCGACTTTTTCTTTTTTTAATACACACAAACTTGTTGTATGAAAGTCTATCTTTAAGGATTTTTTTTTTTTTTTTTTACTAAAAAATCGTGGAAAATGAGCGAATCTTTTTCCAATATCCGTCCGAAGCGTGTATGTGTGTGTGTGTGTGTGTGTATATGTACATTGCGAGTATCTCTCCAATTGAAACGGCTTTCTCGCGTGTTTCTGATTCTAGTTTCATTCTTCCCCAGATCCTCAGAGAGACAACAAAGAAGAGTCTGAAGAGATGCAACGGTGTCCGTATCTCCATGAGATGAAAGAGCGTTTGCTCTCCCAACCAACACCTACCGACAGTTTGGACATGGAACGACTCGACGGCGGTACTCCCGTTAAGGAGGCTAATCTGCACAACGATTATCCAGCGCACACGAATCCAGGCGTGATACCCGATCCCCCGGAAATGCCGCCTGATTCCTTAATTGGCACTGTCGTCAAGGTGTGTAATTAAACGGACCGATATCGCGCGTACGAGGAATGTCTTGCAACCCAAATATCTGTATTAAATCAATAGTTTGACTGAAACGAAAATTAACGTTTTATTGAACAAAATATTCAAACTGAAAATTATGCAGAATTTATAGTAAAAAAATCATTCAATAGTTTTTCATCGTATATTCGCGTATAATGTAATAAAAAAAATTTCTTGTATAATAATGACGCGGTAAAAAACTTCTTTGTATTACCATGTTTTTAGCTGAACTCCGATGGCTATGGTTCGCACACGTCGCCGGCGCATGCGAGGCAGCCCCTGGTTCCACAGAATTCGAATAATCCGCCCCTCTGTCTCACTCCCACGTATTCCGGCCCGACTACTGGCATGTTGCCAAAGAATGCGAAGTAAGTATATATTCTGACAAGTACAAGTTCTTAAGGTCCTTGACTGTGAGAGAACATATACGCAATGTCTCCGCACTCTGTGAAATAATCGCGTTGAGATAATCGTCCGATGAGGTGTATATCTCGCGCGAAAGATGCTCTTTTCTTCGTAAGAGAAAGATGCTCTTTTCATCATAAGAGACACATGTGTTTCACATTTAACAGAAATCAAAAATAATATAAAAAGATAATATTATCTTATAATATATTCCAAAACAAATATTAAATACAAGATATACGCGTTCTGCGCTTCATCAGTTTGAGGATAAACATCCGGATCAGTCGATTAAGCTAAAAATCACCGCACCATGTGGGGGAACCCCACGCCGATATCGTGTCTCAAGTGCGTTGCTTATCATGAAAGAGTCTCTGGAAGCCTCCGGGCGCTTTAAAATAGCCTTAGCAATACTTACTTCAAGGCGGTTACGCGTTTTACGATCTCCGGATACCTTGCAGACGGCGAGCAAGCTCAAGTCTGCGATTTTTAGCGAACAAGCGGCTTATAACGCGCGCCGATATATTTTTATGCATTTCAGTTTTACTTTTAGAGTAACAAAGTTATATATTTATATATTGCATAAACATAAACAGATGTCAGGTGTTCATTAAATATCTAAAGAATTCAAATAAAAAAAAGGAACAAATATATTTTTGCAGCTTGTGTAGTAGCTCAGAGCTGTTTGTTTGCATATAATATTATTTTAAAGAGAAATGCCATATTTTCAAAATATCTGACGTACGTAAGCACAGAGAAACTTTAGGCGACATGATCTATTCGACACGACAAATGTTATGTTTCTTTTTTTTTTTTTTTTTTTAGATAGAAATTATATTTTGTTCTGCGATAAAGATTTTGACTCATCATCATTTTAGCAATTTCTCATTCAGAGTTTAGTTCTGGAGACGCGGAATCGTGGCAGCACTGCCAGCCAGCGGGTCTCGAAATCAATACTGCCGTGCGTGAGTGTCTCGCCTGTCGCAATCTGTGAAACGCGATATTACACGCAGAAAAATACTATGAACGAACTCTGTTACGCCCGATTCAATTGCACCAACCAGATTATCACGCGATTCTTACAACTTAATTCTTTTATACTTTCTCGCGTCGCCTCTTTATTAATCCACGCCTAAAAGAAATAATAAACTGAAAAAAAGAGAGAGAGAGAGAGAAAGAAAGAAAGAGAACAAAAGAATATTAAATAACAAAGATGAACATAAAGATGGATGTTAAAGCTAACAGGTGTGTTAAGAGCTACGATATTTTTTGCGATAATTTTTATACTTAATAAAAAAAATATAAGACGCAACTCGCATGTCTGCAAACTGTTTAAAATTTATACGAGAAATTATTATTCTATATTATTACGATCTTTTATTTTCAATACACCTATATTCGAGTATTTCTATGAAGAAGAAAAGAGCGACATCGTGGAGCCCGGAACTGAGAATGTCATGGACCATTGCCAGACTTACAAGTCATTTAGTTGCCAAATGATGGTAGATCTAAGCTTTACGGAATATATATCGCGGAACCGTGTCGCAACGCATTTATAAATATATAAAATAAGGATTTTTTGTCGTAAAATTCTCGCGAAACTGCCGCACGCATCTGCTGCATCGAGAAAAGCCAACGTTTTTTGGCAAGCAAATATTTTTCCAATCACTGCGGCTCCTCGTTCCCTCTATTCCGCGCGCAGGACACACGATCGTCGTGCAATAAATTCCGCTAAATCCTCGAGTGCCAGATCGGCCAATCGAAAACCAATTTCCAAATTGACAATCAGTCATCTTCGTCTTCGGTAGCCGCGGCGCTTCCGCTTACCTGTCATTCATCGGTCGATCGACTCCCCGCGGTGTAGACCTAATCATCGGAGTCAAAGACTTTCTCGAGTAAAAGATCATCCCATCACGTGACGATGTGCTCCGGTAACACACCAACGTGTATTACCGGAGCACATCGTCACGTGATGGGATGATCTTTTACTCGAGAAACGGAGCAGCGCCACCGAGAGGAGATCGTAGCGACGCGAATTTCGCGCGTGAGGAAGGTCAGTGATCCCGGCAGCGTTATCGAGCGGGTCAGTAGGTCGCAGAACCACGGAGCATTTTGCTTCTCCCACCCACCCCCTTTTCGCCATTCTCCCTTCGCAACCCACCTCTCGCGTAGCACTATCTCTCACGCCGACCACCCACCGCCTCCCGTCGCTCAGCATCTTCCCGCGGGAGAGCAGCAGCGGCTGAACCGAATACGCGCTTTGAAATCTTCTCGACTTCACGAAAATTCTCTCCTCGCGCGTTCGTTTTTCACCTGGGCGAGGGAATTCTTTGGAACCGGAAAACAGTTTCTCCATCGAGCGAATATCGTTTCGATAGAAAACGAACGGGCGAGCTTGGAGTATTGTGCGCTTGATACTTATACGTATCGTGAACTTTTCTCGACTATTCTTGCGTGAAAATGAAAAGTCCTGATATTTAATTTATTACGTTTTACCATTTCTCTTGAATGAACACGTTCTGCGAGTTGTGCCAAAAAGTTTTATTTATTTATTTTGTTTTTATTTCAATATTATCGTCGAGAAAAAGAAACTTTATTATATTAATTTTACATTTTCTTTAATGGGTGCAGAAATTTTTAAATGCGCGTTAAAAATTTGGCGCGCGTTTTTCACGCAAATAATGAGATGCCATTGAGAGCATCTTCTATGGAAAAATTCATGGCACGACAGCGGCGTATTCGCCGGGACAAAGAGAACTCGTCCCTTGATAGCTCGACAGAAATCACGGACGAGGATGCTCAATAAGCTTTGATACGACAAAAACAAGAAAACGCTTGTTCACCGGTTACGCGTGCTTCGATAATCATCAGACAGAGATTCGGAAAATTTATTGAAACTGATAATAATTCATGCATATTTATGCGGTATCAAATACATGCGGTTCAGAGTTAAATATTTATAAGGGGCAATCACACACACACACACACACACACACACACACACACACACACACAAACGTAATATAAAAGATTTATGAATTGCAAGCATTTCATCAACGAACATCAAAATAGCTGTTATTAAGCAGCTCTTGGGATAAAAAAAAAAAAAGAAAAAAAATATCAAGAACGAAACGATCTGACGTAACGTTGAAACATTCGTACGAGATTCCGTGGTGCCCGAGCGAAGATGGAATCATAAAGAAAAATTGGAGATGAGGTTCGAAACGAGAACACGAGGGATATTGTTGGGGTATCAGCTATATCTATGCAAATGAAATTAGCTCACCGGAGAATAATCAAGGGAAGTGCTCTCTCTCTCTCTCTCTCTCTCGATTTTACGCATGAAAATTAACTAATGACAAAAACGCGGTCGGTGCAGTTTGTGTTTTATATTCGTCGGCGTTTCCGCGGTAAAGCACGCAAAGAAGAACAAAAAGAAGTGCTCTCGACCGGTCACTCTCTCTCTACCGGTAGGAGACGGAAGAGCCCTTTTGCTATTTCTCCAAGAAAAAACATCGCGGAACACGGTGTATATACAGTTGAATACCGCGAGTCCTTTGTCACGATTTCCCGTGCTCAAGACGCGCTTACATCCATAAAGAGGGATTTCAAGAAGTGGTCAATGGCTTGAAGAAAAAATCTACGAAGACACGGGAGATACGGGATTTCATCGGCCAAGGCGTAAAACGTACGGCCTTACCGTAAGCTGAGAAGGACGAAGGGGAAAGGCACCATCTCGAGTAAGATGCTGGAGGAGAGATAGATAGATAGATAGAGAGAGAAGGTAAAAGAGGAGAGGAAAACACCCCCGCGGCGCTATATAGACCAAAAGCTCTCGCGTTCGCAGTGCGCTTGTGCGAGAAGCTGCCGCTGCCCGGGAAGAGACCTCCCGGCCAGCTTCAGTCTCCGGGATGCTGGGGGCGGCGATCGTGATTCTACCCCCATTCTCGTGGCGCTCCGATAACACGGCTCGACTGATTGCACCTCGGTCTTGCTCGCTCTTCACCAGCCACTCGAATTAACCCTCGTCTCCTCGCCTGTTCTCGCTCTTCTCGCTTGACTCTCGCGCGCGCGAGTAGACGAGTCCCGGGCTTGTGTTGTCTCCCCTGATCTCCGGGTCCACCCTCGGTCGGCACTGCCGCTGTATATCCGTTCTCTCCCTCTTTCTCTTTCTCTCTCTTTCTCTCTGATCTCCTGTCTCTTTCCAGATCTCAATCCGCCCTCCGCGTCCCTTCTCCTTGTCCACGCTTCACACCCTTTTCCGCTGAAGCCGGAGCGCAGTCACCGCGAGGGCCTTCAGCCAACCGCCTCTGGCAGGTGAGTCCTCTCTCGTCATCTGTCGTCGCGGAGTACGTCGCGACGCTCAAAGTGCTGGTCGGTCGTCGGTCAGCGGAGCGTGCAGTGCCCGGATCCTGGGAAATTTAGCCGCGCTCGTGTGTGCACGGAATTTTCCATTAGCTCGTTCGACCAAGTACGCGAGATCAGAGACCTTAGGGGTCTCTAAGCTTCTCGTTCTTTCTCTGTCTTTGTATCTCTCTCTTTCTCCCTCCCTCTCTCTCTCTCTCTCTCTCTCTCTCTCTCTCTCTCTTTCTCTGTCTTTCTCTTTCTCTGTCTTTCTCTTTACCTTTTATTTCCCTCTGTCTCTCTCTCTATTCAATCTTTTCGTACCGCTCGTACGTTCTTCTTGCTCCTGTAAACTCCATCTGGCTTTTTGTTCTTCCGCCGTTCGATTCTGCGTGAACAGTTCTGTCGGTTATTTGCAATTCGTCTAGAGTGTTACGCAGCTCTCTTTCTCGTTTCTCTTTCGAGATGAAAAATGCTACGTTAAATCTTATTTTCATGATTTCACTTCATGGTATGTAGAGACGCAGAATATCATAATTCGTTTTTTCTCCGTCACAGCTTTCTTTTAAAAACATATTCTAAATACACCCTTACACTAACACATTCGCTGTGAAGAGAAGCTTGAATACGAGAAAGAGTGCGCTTCGTTTTTACGTCGTAGTAAAACGAGCTTGTCAATGAAAGCAGTAATGAGAATCGAAGCGCGGAGGAAAGAAAACAAAGCGGTTTTTGAGATTCCGCTTGAATTATATTTAATATCGTAAAGATAATCTGGATTCGGGCTAATGCGATGATTTCATTGGAGTTGATTAAATCCGAGGCGTGCACCAAAATGGCGGCAAGGTACCAGCGCTCCGAAACGCGACCAACCACATAGGGGGCACTTGAGCTCGCGCGGGGGGAAATTAGATCGATTTGTTGCGAGATCGTTAAGTGTCTTTTGACGATCGTCAGGAAACTCGTAAGACGAGACGAAATCTACAATGGTGGGTGGTGGTGACTGTAAGGTCGCCACCGTGGAGGTAGAGGCGGCCGGGGGCGACAACACGGCGACACTTCCGGTCACCAGGCCCCTCAATCCGCAAAACTCGCCGCCAAATGCACAGGATAACGCCGAGAAGAACAACGCCGCGAACAAGGAAATGGAGCTCAAGAATGTGCGCTCGACCCCGGCGAAAAAGTAAGGCGCACGTTGTAGAGGCGAATAAATAAAATGATTTTAATTTAACAATTTTGCCCTGTGTTTTACACTTGCGAATGTGTAGCATTACATTTTAGTGAACAAAACAGACATTTGCGTCTCTTCATTTCATCCTTTTAACGTAATTTTACGTAAGAAAAAGTAATAGTATTTAAATGAGAAAAAACGCTTCTCTTATAATACGCTATTTTTATTTATATTATTACAACATTTGTTAAATGATGCATGTAATAATTCTTGTTTGAAATTTGTTTCCAGACGAATGGAATATGCAAATATTCCTTCCGTTCGTTTTAGTCCGCTAGTTTTGTTCTCGGTAATTCTCTGCTAATACATAATTACAAACATCTGATGTTTTTTCACGCAAGTACGAAATCTAGGTCAAGTATAAACTTCATATTTAGTCCGTTTGCAGTGCACATGCTAATAGAGCGTAATTATTTAACGCCATGTTAATTATACGTGTTCGGTGAAATTATGGCCTCAGAATTGGCGTGACTTACACGCCACGTTGATTCTAATCTAGTAAAAATATGATAAAAAAAAAAAAAATAATAAAGTCAATTAATTCAAAACTGTAAACTGAAGTCAACCGAAGTTTACTGTGATGTAAACTTTGATTTTGTACGACAAAATAAAGATCTGTTGGAAATTTCAGCATCATTTTCTCTATTATAAAAGCACATGATATTTTTATCACATGTATAAACACCACTAATGTTTACAAAAACTTTTCTATTGTTTTTGAAAAAAGTTTCAACACACACATATGCAGTATCTATCATTCGCAAAACCGAGTGATTTTTTACGTAATATTACATTAATTTCCGGTTTTGCATTCGGTATTGCACGTAGCACAAATGCTTCATTAACTTTCGAGCGAAGAAATATCGATGTCTGTCTGTCTACGCGAAAATATTCGTCTCCGAAGCGTGAAAGATAATGAGCTGCGAATAGATATAAAAAACGAATATGCAACGAGAATAATTTGAAACTGAATGGTGAACAAAGGAGATAATAAAGAATAATAAAATATACATTAAAAAAATTTCTATCTAACTTTACAGTTTCTCTGACTAAAACTAATATTTTTGAGTTAAATGCGCACGTTGTAAAATCTCAAGCTTTACGCTAGAGCTCGAATTGCCTTAAGTCAGAGATAGAAAACAGCCAAACTACTGTTATACCCTCGTGTTATACTAGCGAGGAACATCCGGGACCGCGAGAAAATAGTAACAGAGCTCAAAATGGAAACGAGATAGTCGAGTTTGGTTTGCATTTCTATTTACGACGCAGTTCGTTAACCCGTGAGCGGGCTTGAATACGTGACGCTTATATATCACGTATATGAACGACGTGCATAATGCAGTCACTCTCTCGTGCGATGAATTACAATCAATAATTCTTTTAAATAAAACATTGACTAAAATATACAAAAGCAAGAAGATAAACCCTCAACTCTCTGAATGTTTTACAAATTGCAAATCTAATAATTATTTTTTTACGCGAAACAAAATACGTTTCTTTTGTATTTTTTCGTGTATTCCTCTAAATTTTTATAAACGTTCAAGTTTGTGGAAATTCTCTTGGAGGCTTCTCTTAAACGTTGACGCGAAAGATACACGCGCATAGAACTGCGAATAAATCGGACAGTTCGCGCGCTACTTTTCAATTGACTAATATCGATTCTCGACGACAAGTGTGGCCGTATGCAACTTCGCGACGGAGCAATAGGTGTATCTCGGATTACACAGCCGCAGTCGCAATTGCATTAACACGGTCTCGAGCCAATGCCACCGGCAGTCTACGCGTTGGCACTCGCCACAAAACAGTGCGCCACAAATCTCTCGCGAGAACGAGTAACTTCTACGAAATCTAATTAACTCGAAGATTGAAATTTCCGACAGTGCGTTGTGAAATACGAACACTCGCGGATCATATATAAAAATATTTCTATAAATTAAATAATTATATTTTGTGTCAAATGGTGATGTTGTGTCATAAGAGTGCAAGGCATTTTATAAAATTTGTGATTGGCATATGAAAGTGTTTTCAAACAAAACTGTTTGTTTCCGAGAATAAAACAACGAATTACTTTAATTAGAAATATTAAAATTTTACTGATTCTCTAACAAAACAGTCAATCAGAAGACGCTAACGTCAAAGAGAATCGATGCAAATCCGATTGTCATCAATCGCAAAATTTACGGACGGTCTTTCTCGTTTGTTGTCACGTAGGCATTTAGTAAAGAATCGAATGTAAACATTTCTGGAGAGATGCAGAATTTTTCAAAACACAAATGAGAATTTATCGATTAGATACGTAACTCTCTCTTTTTCTCTCTCTGTCATTTCTTGACGCCAATTTTTTTTTTTTTTTTTTTTTTGAGTAAACGGATAAAATATAAAACTTATACATACTTGTTCGTGTAACTACAATGAATGTCTGACGATATCTGTTTGGACGAGCGCGATTTTTAACGGACTCGAATTGAAGACATCACAGTTTAATTCTCAAATAAAGTTTCGCAAATAAACGTTCGGAAGGATTTGAGGAAAGGATAGAAGTGTTGAAAGAAGATGTGAGGAGGCAAGGTTAAGCCCATAAGAGGGCGACGAAACAGGGAGGAGCACCGACGCCGAAAGTAGGTACTTCGAGATATCGACCAGTCGGTCTGGACCGTTCCACGTTCGCGCTGTTTCCATTTTCTCGTTTGCTCCTTGTTCGCACAACTGAGAAAAAACTGATACCGCCTCTTTCTTGTATAGCAAGAGAGATATAGCGAGTCACACTTTTCTTCGATGTTGCTGCCACTTTTATAAACCGGTTCTGTTCCGACTTATTTCTGATTGTATCAAATCACGAAAACCACAGAGTCTAAGAATCAAAGAACTATATATCTTTTTTTTATATTGTTTTTAATTAAAAAAAAAAAGAAACAATTTTACATCGATTTTTGTTAATTTTGTGAGACCTCTTGTTCTATAATTAGGCAACCCGATATTGGGAAAGTCCGTGTAATGAAGCGAATAGACTGATGTACTGAGCAATATCCAAAACGAGAAATTCATTCACTGTGTTATTGAAGGCTCTGCCTGCCACAGCCTAATTGTATCGAACAATAGCTGCGGAGTCTGGCCGATCAATTCAATTAGAAGTGGGTTAGTTATATGTAAGTCTGTTCAGCTAATTAGTACCGAGAACTGAATTCACATACTGTAATTAACACGTTTATACTCGCCCCAACTAGTCTCGCGCATAAAATATCGAACACGTGTTAAAGTACATAAAGATCGCGCTGATTAACCTCTGCAATTTTTTTTGTTTGACTTACAACATTTAAGTTTTTTTTCTCAGCGCGAGAACTTTAATAAAATTTCTAGCAAAAAAAAAAAACGATAAGTACATTACAGTCGCGGGAACTACAATCATATATTTTCACTAAATAAAGCCGAGGAAATTGCGAAACGACGATTTTACGATAGCTTGTGCACGATAAAATAAATAAAAACAAATGAATGCGAGAGCAAGTTTAAAATAAAAGCGGCGGCCCACGTTCTCCTCCCGTAAGACGGAAAATATCACCCGCCTCTGCAATGTATATCCTGGCTATCCATTCGGGGTGAGAAAAAATCCCTGACGCGAGCTGTGCAGCAGCCTCGTGCGGGATACAATAAAGTCTGCATCCCCCTGAAA
This sequence comes from Pseudomyrmex concolor, assembly GCA_014839585.1. Taxonomy (NCBI): domain Eukaryota; kingdom Metazoa; phylum Arthropoda; class Insecta; order Hymenoptera; family Formicidae; genus Pseudomyrmex; species Pseudomyrmex concolor. The sequence goes on along the minus strand of QVOB01004240.1, from coordinate 10,294 downwards.
TGCCACGGTGACAAAGAACGGTTAAGCCCTTCTGAACGTAGACGTAGCGCATACACGTTGGCGACGCGCGCGGGCGTCGTCGTTGCTGCCCCTCCTGCGTGCGCGCTGCGCGGCCCCGTTTTCTTCCGTGGAAAAGCCTCATTTCCCGCGCGATTGATTCCCAGTGAGATCGCGCGTTGAGAGTTTGCGACCGGCATTATATATAGACTATCGATTGCGAGCCGCCTAACCTTTAAGCGAGAAAAAGAGCGTATAACGAGGATGAGGCGCGGATAAGTATGTCCGAGATGTTCGAACGGCAGTCATGCTCGTCGATTAAAAGCGAATGCACCCAGGTCAATTGTTATTGAAGATCGACCTCTTTGTCGCGTCCCGCGCGTAATTGTGCCACTCGTTTCAAGATCAAGCAGAGATCCGAGAAAAAATTAATGACATTCCGTGACACGCATTAATTAATACATCGAGTGTTAAAACACGTAAAAACCTCTTCTCGAAATATTGAGTTACATTATTTCTTTCAGTGTGGAATGGTGAAATTGGTGAAAAAAAAAAAAAAATGGTGAATTATCGAGTGAATTATCTTGTGTGTCGCGCGGTGTATCTTTTTGCGTTACAATGATTGTGACATTTTTTAATTAAATAAAAGTGTTGAATTTTAAAAAATACACGCTATATTTAAGTATCGTTCAACATCGCTCCGTTAACGAATTTTTTGTCTTATAAACTATCTCTGGTTTAGTGATAAAAAAAATTGATTTATAAATGCGTTATGCGATCTAAAACTGAATATCGGGGGACAGTGTTATATATTTGGTGAAAACAATGAAAATTCGATGAGGTCGAGTGTCATTGTACAAAAGCGAAAACAGAAATAGGAGCAACGCTTGTGCGCGAATCGACTTGCGCGATCGCAAGCGCAACAGTCAGAGTTCGTTAGTGATCGAAGTAGGACGCGACACAAGTGGTACATGTGACAAAATATTGAATATTCATAGATAAATGGTAAATTTATAGTGACTTTAAGTAATTTCAACTGTCAATGCAAAAAGAACGCGCACAAACATTCGTTTGAAAAAGAATATAATGATCTAAATACATTTGAAGTTATGTCGTTTTGAAATTTTTGACGACAATCATCATGGAGGTCGAAGTTGTACCGTTTGTTGATAAAAATGAAAGCAAAGCGGATATGCTGCCACGACGGGGTAGCAGAGTGCAAATTGTTGAGAAGAAAGGGTAAGATTATTGAACGCTTTTGACACGAAGAAATGATTCAAATGGAACTTGCGATTATTGTTAACGCGATCGATTAATTATTAATATATAATGTAGACTGACTATTTTATATTATTGAAATGATAGATAGTCATCAGTTTGTCTGAGTTGTGATAAAAATTATAAACGAAAATTTGCACGTTTTATTTCAGAACATCGCTCTTCATCATCATGAGCTTTATCTACGCGAACTTGCTCATAGTCGTGTGCATCGCTTACGTGATAAGCGAAGTGGTGACGCACAAGTTGCCGCTCTATTACTACGAGGGATTCTTCACTTACTTATACGGCATGAGTATCCTGTTCCTGTTGTACGTTTTCTGCTTCCTTCTTCAAGAAAGCGCCTGCTGTGCGAGAGGAAGCGACACGCCGCCACCGCCACCGCGACCACCCAAGGCTGGCTGGACCGCTAAGGAATCCAAAGACAAGAACAAGAAAAAAGATAAGAAGGACAAAGATCAAAAACAACAGAAGACCAAAAAGGAAACTCAGGTTTTATCATTTAAATAATTTTTTTCACAATTTTTGAACACAAGATTTTTTCTGATAATTTGACACTCACATGGAAAGATAAATGTATTTTTAGAAAAAGATTTAAAAAATAATTTATTATTGATAGCTTATCTAATTCAAAGTGTCCATAGCCGTGACTCACCGCAACAGGTTTACTAAATTTGTTTCGAGCCATTTGTTTCACGGCTACGGCAATGGCATGTTACCCATGAAATGTATTTTTGTTAGCACGTGGCATCTAAGCAGATATACTCTTGACGCTGACGTAATCGAGTTAACAGCTACACATTATCAATCATGCCTTGAACCTACGATGTTTCAAACGTTACCTCATTTTTTTAAAACTCGAATAAAAAATAATCTCTCTCTCTCTCTCTCTGGTCACTTTTATATTTAATCTTTAAATTCTTTGAACACTAAAATACTTGCGGTATTTTCTCATTTTAATGTTTTTTTTTTGTTATGCGAACAAATGTACTTTTACTTACGTTATTTATAAAAGATCTTATTTTCGTAGGACGCAGCCGATGTTGAAGCTGGCGTTGCCACGCGAGCTTTGCGAAAACGAAAAACTTCGCAAAACGATCACAGTCACGGAAGCTTTTTCCTCCGAATTGGCGCGATAGGTGAGCCGAAAATTTTTCATTATATTCGAAACTCGTGAAAATAAACGTCAATGAACTGATAAACTCAAAAATTCGAATTTAATTTAATTCAGCCTTTGGATTGGGTACCATGGTATACAACGGTCTGGAATTCGGCGCATTCTTCGAAATACCATTTACATCGCCCTGCTATCAGATATTACAAGGCGTTAATCCGGTGTTACAAATGATCTTCACTTTCATGCAAATGTACTTCATCTTTATGAATTCTCGAGTATGTATTTGAAGTCTGAAACAAAGTAAAAACACGAGAGAGAACTCTCCGGAAAACATAATAAATTGCAAATTGACTTTTCGCAGCTGAATATCCATCGCTTCAAAGTCGTCGCTCGCTTCGGTCTGATGCACGTGGTCGCGACGAATCTTTGCGTGTGGATACGCACGCTGGTCCTCGAGAGCCTCAAAGAGATCACTCAGTATCACAAAAAACTAGGGCAGGTCGAAGCAGGAATTCTCGGTAAGCAATATTTACGAGCGATTTCAAAAATCGCGTAGTCTTTGAATCGTCCAAGCGACGAGACCGAACGAAGTTTAAGTATCCCGACGATAATATGTCGATACGCGCATTTGCAGAGAGCATCAAGCAGCACTCGATGCGAAACGCTGGAGCCATATTGGGTACCGAGCCGCGCGACATGGCACAATTACGAGAAGCTCCTCTTACGGCATCTACGAGATCGACGACCATCTTGCCGACCGTCACCACTAGCACGACCATAACCGCTCTGGGCCGCGTGATGAGAACAACGGCGAGATCGATCGCGGACTTAGTCACTACGCCGAGTTCCGCCACCACGACCACTTGGACGACTCCGACGACTACGACGACAGAGCCGACCACCGCTTCGGTGTTGCCTAATCTGACGACCACTACGGCGACGACCTTATCCACTCTCTTGACCACATTCACACCATCGACCATCAGCACCACTACCACCGAAAGGATCACCACTATCCCGTCTACGACTATCAGCAGCACGACATCTACCACGCCGTCCACCACCACTCTTTGGTCGCAGTTTATGGAGCTGGTGAATGTACCGCAATCTGATATGGATAACCAAGTACGGATTTACACTCGCGTTATATTGAGATAAATACTGTGAAATAATGCGTGTTACTTAATCTCATCTGTTCCTGTCAGGTTTCGCAGATCTTCGACGTCAGCAACATCACGAATAGCAGTGAATATTGGAGTTCAAGCTTGGATAACTTTGGCATTCACCCAGAAGCCTTAACGGGGGACGGCACGATAACCAATTCGTGCGGACGCGTCAACATCATGGGTACCATTGTCCAGGATGCTGCGCCGTACTTGTTCCCTTTCATAATCGAATATAGTCTGATCGGTGCGGCGGTGATTTACGTCATGTGGAAACATATTGGTCGTCATCCGCGTTGGCCTCATCAAGCGGAAGCGGATCTCGAACGTCGCTTGGAAGCAATGCTCTCACGAAGAGCCGTTGCTCTTGCTCATGCAGGTAATTGCTTTTTTTCAACTGTCTTATTATTTTGTGTTTAAGAAAGTAAGTAAAAAAATAAATTCATATCATAAAATCCGTTATCAGGTCACGCCAGAGTCGATTGCGTGGGAGCAAGCAAGGGTCTCTTCTTCGGTCTGCTTCTTCTGGTCGGCTCCCTGATATGTCTGATTCTCTTCTTCGTGCTGATCCATCATCCGGAACTCGGTCTGCTCGCGATTTATCTCGCTGATGTTTCTCACTGCGTTCTAATGGCGTTATCCATCGTTGCCATAATCGTGGGCTTCATTCGCGTGCAGAGTCTCAAGTTCAAGGCCGAGGAACAAAGCGACCTCAATGACATTCTTCTGCGCGTCTCCGCCTTCGGTCTCTTCGTTTACGCCGTCTTTAGCGTGATCGCCGGCTCTCTGGCAGCCTTCACGCACGAGCCGAATCTGCTGGTGATGGTGACAGGATTGCTCTCGGTTACCCAGGTGGTTCTCCAGATGCTCTTCATCGCAGACGTGTCGCGCAGGCGAGTTCATCTGCCGGAACACGATCGCAGCAAACCCGGCAGACAGGTTGTCACTTTCCTGCTGATCTGCAACGTGACTATGTGGGTGATCTACACCTTCGAGACCCAGAAGGTTATCGCCAATCCGGTGCAGCTCGATTTCTACGGATTTCTAGCCTGGGCCATCGTGCAGAGGGTTACCTTGCCGCTGTGCATCTTCCACAGGTTCCACAGCGCCGTGACGCTCGCTGAGATCTGGAAGACCAGTTACAAGGCGCGTCTGGAGTAGACGAGCGAGAAGCCTCGTTGTGGTCAATCGTCCGGTACGGTCGTCGGTTGGAACAGAAAAGCGAGCAGGTCAGGATGCTCGACGACCTCGATCACGTACATCGATTTCGGGTCTCGAAGATGGACAGAGGCGGAAGAGAGGGCCGAAGAGATTAGTTGAGGAAAGGTCGGCGGACGGAAAGACTAAAAAGCTTATGAAGATCAACCGGAATAATCAAACACACACAGCGTGTGTAAAATATACGTCTGTTGCACGAAGAGACCTTCAGATAAATATCCAAGTCGTTGATATAATTGTTGAAAAATACCAAGAATTCCAGTTGGAAGTTGGAGATTTATCTCGTTGAAGAACCCTTTATCGAACATCTGAAGAGACACTTCAGTGATACGGTCAAGGTCGATCTGACATCCTCGAAGAGGAGCTTTCGTGTAAAGTGGAGCCAAGTCATCAAATCGCAAAACTATTTCTCTGTCTCCGGTTTTTTTTTTTTTTTGTTTTGTTTATATACACATCTTCATTTTTTCAGTTTCTTTTTTTTTTTTTACGCTGTCTTGGCATAAAATCAGTAGAGACGGCGAGAAGAGGAACATCTGAACACGATCGGCAAATCATCCTCGTCGATCGGGACAAGCTTTACGCTTGCCGATTCGGATGCAAACGAAGCACAAAAAAACAACAAAACAAAATAAAAAAAAATATTAGCGCTTCACGAAGTACAACGCATTTTTCCCCTCACCATGTTTCTCACCTTACACGATCTCTATATACTGCCACCAAATTTTCTACTTTTATATGTATATCTTTATATGTACTGTATGTGTACCTTCGCCCCATTGTGCGTCAAGAGCACGAGATAGATCAATTCGGTTCACTCGCGAGAATTTAGATTTAGCTCGATATTTGTGTCCGGCATTTACTCTTGTTTCATTCAGTACGAATATATCGGATCACGCTGTGATATACTTTTTGTGAAAAAAAAAAAACTTTTAAGTCGGCGACAAATCTCTCTCTATATTTGTATGTCAACGGTATTTAAACTAAATATTTCATATTTTTATAAGTCATCGATATATTTAGCAAACGAGATTAGCTTCTAAGTTTAATCGTGTTTGGTTCAAACGCTCGCTCTCTGATATCTTACGAAACGTTGATTAATGGGGAATTAAATGTCGAGATTAACGGCTTTGTTTCCGCGCTTTATAAAAATTTAAATTTTCACGATCTTGAGATAAGTGGGAAAAATTATTCTCCACTCGTCGAGTCAGTGATCGTCGCGGATCAGCCGATGTCGGGAGAAAGCTCGATAACAAAACAGGGTAACAGTAAATTCGTAGCTCTGATATCTGAAAAACCAAAAATCGAGCGAGCTTTAGATTCCTCGATTCATTCTCGAGCCACTTCACTCGTGAGTGCTTTCTCGCAATTATTACGAGCACAAAAATTAACGAGAGATTTGCCTCTTCAAAAGAGGCATTATCCCGACACATTTATGTCGTTATAATTCTCGTTACGTGTTACAGAGTACAAAATTATTTCTCACAGGTTTTTCGAATCTCTTTATCGACACTTTTGGAGTTTTGCGCTCTTTGAGAACGCGCCGTATATCTTGGTCCATGTATTTTTATCGCGAGCACAGAGAGAAGCGCACATACGTACAACAACAAACGGTCAACAACAGCATTGAAAGTCAATGGAAAAAAAGACCGGGCTTTTTTCAAAGCCAATACCACACAAACGATTGTAGAATATAGAGAGTATCTTATTAGCGAATGTATATGGCATATATAATTGAGTTCTCGCGAACATACGTGCAAAGCGGAAGTAACGCGCTACGATGCGGATTATGTGACTGGAAACGCGGAGTGGGCGGATAGAGCGGAAATAAAGCGACTTTGCGTCGAAAAGATTTATTTTAAGCGGAAAAAGCGACTCGTATGTCGGCTTGTCCTCTAACAGCAGCAACGTTATTATGACGTGCGATACGACGCTCGAGCGTCGAAGCTTTCCGTTGCAAAATGGCTTAATTCTTTGAGGGGCGATGGTGCAGCTTATGTACAATTCTTCACGATTGAATATGTATAAGTCTAATAATATCGCTAGGTGCCACTTTGATGCGTTTCTGTGTTGGTGCGATGTGGTTTTTTCAATTCACGAACTATACAGTGCCTAAGTTTTTCTTTTAATATTTCTTTTCTCTTTTGGCGGCCCTCTCTGAGTAAAAAAAAAAAAACTTTGCTGTCTTTTTCGGCCCCTGAAAGAGTTAAGAGGGAGAGAGGTTATAAATATACATGGAGATAGAGAAAAGAGAAACGAAATCTATACTAAGCGAAAAGCTCGCGTATCTTTCACACGAAGGAGACTAGAATATAATTATTATCATCATTATTGATTACATACATATATATATAGTGTTTAAGCCTATCTCGAAAAGATTCGATCTTACGCATTTACTTCGCTATTGATATCGTATGTAGAATCGTTGAGAAAAGAAAAAAATGTTCATCGTATATATACATATATATGACTATCGTATATATACATATATACATATATGTATATATGAGTATAGAAGTTATTATATGTATACTTGTGAAGTATAATCTCCGAACCTTGTGAAAATATTCCCTTCTCCGTGAAGCCGCCAATTGCATTGATAAATTTTATTCAATAAAATTTATTAACGCACAACTCACATAAATTTTATTAGATAAAATTTGTTTTCCAGCGAAGAGAGAGAGAATTTCTCAAGAAGACACACTAGTATATATATTATACTAGAAACCCGAATGTACCGTCACACAAAGCACCGTACTCACTTAACGTATTTAGCTTTCGAGTCTAAATATTTTAATTATTAGAGATAAAAACATATATATATATATATACAAGTGACAAAAGCCCGCGAAATAAGAAGATGAATAGCTGTTAACGAGATTAATTATACATATAATTTTACGATTCAAGAACGACATTATTAAGAAATACGAACACAGTATAAATAAATAAATATATATATATATAGATATATAAATAAAAACAAAAGTATATATATATACATATGGAAATTAATTTTGATGTGCGCAATTGTAGACGAAATGTTGCGCGCGCCATGTAAATATAACGATCGTCAGTAAGTTAACTATTCTTCGTCAGTAAAATTACTGAGCAGAGTGTGTATGAAATAAACGACATTACACAAATCGCTACTATAAATTCGCCACATAGGTAGATTTATTTTGTTTTTACGTCTTTTGTTACACTCTATAATTGCATACGTTATGCCGCTACGAAATACGTATATAAGCTGATTTTGCCAAGACTATATGTGTGTGTACGACATAAAATGTACGATGTATAAATCTAACATATATATACATATATTTATTGTAGAAAAATATATACATGCCAGTACAAAGATTATATAACGTGTATGTGAAGTTCTATGAAATCAAAACAATAACCATGCATTTCGCATATTTTACAGCCTTTACAGATTTTATCATTAAAAATTAAACAAATCAGCTTATATACAAATGTACAAAACATTTATAATTTTTTTTCTCTTTACATTTATATATCGGTTTAGAGAAATTCGAGTTATCAGCCATTTTTTTTTGAAAAAAAAACTGACGCAGACAAAAAAATCCTTTCGCGAAAATCTTTTCATCGACACTCTGCATGAGATCACATAGCAGAAGGGACGACGACACGTTAGCAAAAGGTCATTATGTGAATTAAATTAATTACCAAGGCACTGCCACACCGGACCAACAAAACCGAAACGAATGATAGAAGGGATTCGGAGAAGGAAAAATAGGAAAAAAAAAAAAAAAAAACAAAACGCGCCCTAATATGCAGAAGGAGAACCAATAATGCTTTATCGAATTTCCGTAATGACAAAAACTATTAAAAAAGATATTATATAAAACCGAGACCCTTCCACGTTTAATGAATGTGCATGAATGCGTAGTTTCAGTGTATGTGTGCGAGAGTGATGAAAGAATGAGTAGAAAAAGAGAAAGTGCGAAAGAGAGAAATGTAGACAACAAAAAAAGAGAACGAGACACCGTAAACCGTTTTTTTTTTTCGGCAAACAACGTCTTTGTATACTCTAGCCGTGTGTTTAAGAAGCAAAAAAAAAACCACAATTCTTGTATATGTATATCAATATCTCGATAGTAGCCGTAAGCCTAATTAGTGAGTCGCGGATTTGCAGTAACGCAATAGCAATCCACATCTCGTTTCAATTGCATAAATATAATTTATCAGTTTGTCAGTGACGGTTCATTATAGTCTTTTATTCGAGATCATAGAATCATGTAATTTTTTTTTCTATCGCAAACGTTCTTCTGTTTATTATCTGTATAATGTTTTAGTCACGTAAGCAAGTATAATCAGAGCGATATATCTCTGTTCAAATAAATTACGAATGTACATTGTGATCTCCGTTGTGATACCTGTTCATCTTTTGTAATTACGGAGAACTTTTTCTAAAGTTACGTTTTCTAGTTTTTAAGATAATAGCATCGTCTGCAATGACGATTCGCGCAGTCCCCAATTCTGCAAAAGCAAACGAAAAAAAGAAAGAATAGCAAAAAATTTGCATATGGATGCGTACCGGAAGCAAATCCGCGACGCATTATTATTTAACGTAATGTAGTGAGTTTTCGATGTCTTCGAGTAATATATATAATTACAGTTTGTACACACGTATACACAACAGCATAAATATTCACATATACATACACAAAGGACACACATACACACATCTGCGCGCGCACAAGTGACATCACTTACGGATTTACAAGAGACACATCGCATCAAGAAGGAAGCGAGGACAATGGCAAGTATAGAAAGAAAGAATGTTTCGTCGGAGCAGGCGATAATGACAAGCACATGTGACACAGAAAAAAAAAAAAGTAAAAGTATAATTACATGTTGTGGTATAAGCAGTTCTTCGAAATGTCGAGTAGCGACGAATATGTCTGTAAATTCGTATAAAATTCGCTCATTCATCGATTCCTATTTTCATTGTATACTGTTAACAAAAAGAAACCAGTTTCATTGTAATTCAAGTTACATCGGCACAATGTTGCCACATCATTTGTAACAATACACGATTATATTGGTTAATAAAAGTTATCTAGACGTAATATACGTGTAGTTTTCGTCTGTTTTTCTTTTGTCGTGTAGTTTCGTCTGTTTTACTTTTCTTATTTTTTAAATCTAATCTTTGTTCTTTAAACAAAAAATTATAAAATATAGAAGATATCGTATAAAAAAATGCGCATCGACAACCAATAAGGACGTTCATGCTGGATTCATGTATCTACAGTAGATACATGAGATTTCGAATATTTTATTAAACTATTAATTAACAAGTACTTTTTTATTAAATTATTACGTGATTGTAACATATATTTTATTTTAAAAGATATTTTATAACAGAAATATATTCTTTACTCTTGCTAAAAAGTTATTGATATATTTCACACATACGAGGGCGGTCCGATAAGTACTTAGCCTCACTGCCCGATGGTGTCAGTATCGCAAGAGAGATTACTATCGTGTAGTACAT
>QVOB01004239.1:0-19228 GCA_014839585.1 Pseudomyrmex concolor | reverse complement strand
CGCAATGCAACTCGAAATTCTTTATACAGAAAATTGTGCTAAAAGTAAAATCTCTAATTAGTTTATATTTTACTTTCTTTTTTATGTATACAATTTTATTAGATTCTTGATATTCTTTATGTACAAGATCTGACGGATCTCATTGTAGCCTGTGATTGTTTTTAACTTTAGATATTTTATAGAAACGTCTGATAACTCATTCTAAAAAGCGTTGGAGATGATCAAAGTAGATCAATTTCTTTTGTCACGGCAAACTCCTAAGTAAACTACTGTTGGTACTTAACATAGCTTGCCTATAGAAGCAATTTAAAATAATTATATATAGGCGCGATCACCTCTTGTCCGATCTATCATTTTTTTTATATGTAACAAGAGAGAGAGAGAGAGAGAGAGAGAGTAAAATATGATTGCGAGATGCTCCTCTTGTAATTCTTCTTGTAATTCTAAATCTAAGAGATGACTCTTGTGCACGTCTCGCTATCGCATTTTCTTACACGTCAAACTATCACTCACAAATTTTGCCACTGTTTAGAGAGAGACGAAGTGCCTGTTAAACGTTTGCGAAAATTAAAGAGAGAAGAAAAAAATATATATATATATATAAAATATATATATATGTATAAACACACAAAAGTCTATATTTTCAATTGAGAATGCAATAGTGAATTATATCAATGCGCACTCAGTTTACGTAGATAATGAATCTGAAAGACAAAAAATATGTTGTACTCATAAGCGTCTAAATAAAACAAATGTCATGTGCCTATCATGTCTTATGTTTCACCATCGTCATTGTGTGCCAAACCCTGTCCACATAAGATAAACACTACTTCGATATCATTGCTTATAATTCTAAAGCAACATTATACAACTTTGTTCTAATATGTATGAGATATCGCAAGGGAAGGGATAACGCAGATTATCAAGACATTTTCTAGAACAGCTAAGTCATTTACTTACAACACGAGATTTACAGTTTTGGTTTTTGTCTTGACACTTTTTATTTTGACTTTTTGTCTCATAATATTTACTGTCTTTAACAAATAATTGTAATAGACGTGTATTAATAAGTATAATCACTGTGTAAACCATTCAAGGTTCCTGAATATTTTTATTAGAGAATACTTTTATCATTTTAATCATATCCAAATGGAACCTTGATGAAAAGTAGATAAAAAGTTGGTTAAATTTTCAGAGTTTATCAATAACTAATCCTACTTTTTATTTTTTTAAAAGACAAATATTGTATCTATGAGATGTCGGTAATTTATTAGTAATTGCACAATTATTATTATGACTAAATGTGACTAAGAAATGTTGAATTAGTCGCGATCGCAGCATGTGTGTATATATATATTAGGAAGTAAATAGTTATCTTTTTTTTAAAAAAAAAAAAAAAAAAAAAAAAAAGAAATACAAAATATGTGCCAACTGTGCTCAACTGCCTCTAAATTAAAAAAAAAACGTAAGTGGAAGTGGCGTTACTGGAAATGTTTCAACATGATTGTATCATCAAATAATTTATTTCTAAAAGTAAGTTACGATACACTTGCGTATCGTAAAACATTATTTTCGCGATCGCAATTTTCTCTAAGACGCACTTAGCAAAAAATAATAAAAAATAACGGAGAAATGGGACAACTAGAAGACATATTTTATGCTTATTACGAGTTTTGAGAAGCCAGTACGCGCGCGCTTTGTACATACATGTAAGTAGTCTCTTGTGAGACAAGAGTTCTCTTATTTGTTATTCTACGTACTGCAGTTTGGAAGCATAAAATTGGAATTTTCTTTTTTACACACACATATGTAATATATAACGCTCTCTTGTACCGCGCTGCTTGTGAATCAAACCTATGACGACTTTCGAAGTTCTTGCTGAACTCCTACATGTTTTGATATTACTGATCTTACATTATATGTTGTTCATTTATTAACTACTTTGTCAGTTATTATGTTAGTTTTAAAAATTGGGGAGAGAAAGAGAATATAAAAACTTCTTTCGAATCAAATTGGAAACTCGCAATTATGATTTTCTTTTTCCTGAAAGTTTTCTCAATTTTCATTTCAATTTGTTTTTCCTTGTTGTTTTGACTCTGGCAAAAATTGCCCATTGCGCGTACATTTTGAGCTGCGTTCTTTTAAAGAACATATGTAACAACTTGGCTAGAGAAGACAGTATCATTTCTTAATACTACACCTGAACAAAACGATTATTCATCTAGTAACGGTTTTGGGTTGCTGCTGTTGCGCTTTGTACAGCTTGAAAACTTTCTTACTCGGAAGTAACGATTGACTCAGACCAGGCCTCTTCTTGCGTTTTCTGTTTGCCGTACGATTGTTCTCTTGATCAACTTCATTTTCGTCGTCGCTCGCGATCTGCTGCTGTTGTCCGTTGCTGTATCGAGTTTGACAAACCAGCGTCTCCTGCGGAGTTCGCAGGGCCTCCAATTCGGCCGCGCTGCGATGCAGATCCGAGTCGTGGGCGAAGGTGCAATTATGACCGAAGCGACAACGGCCCTTCCGGTAGTTCCAGCAGATCTTACGGCCGTTTATCATCTTTGTGTCGTCCAGCGTGGGTGTCATCTTCACGTGCTTTTCCAGGATCGCGCTCTTTGCTCGCTCTGCCTCAACAAACGGATTCGAGAACACAGAGGTTCTCAACAATGTGGGTGTGCTATTGAAATCTGGTGTAGGCAATGGAAGCTTTTCTTTGGAAGCTGCTGTTTCAATTGATTTCACGTATCCGTTCTCTTTCTTGTTCTCATCCCGGTCATCCTCTTCTTCCTCGTCTCTCTCTTTCTCGGTCTCTGCCTTCTCAGCATCCTTAAAGCTAATGGTTAGGCAATATCAGATTACAAAGAACAAGGTGTATTCTGCATGTACATACACGGTTGCTAAATGTAAAGGTTTAAAGTGCAATTTTCCCCTCTCTCTTCTCAGCTCTAATGTTACAACATCATATATTTCCCATTCAAATTATGGAGTTTACAAACTTTTCTGACTTTTTTCTATACATAACACTATTCACTATTAAGATTCTTCCAACATTGATACTTGTTCAATTTCTCAAGTCATCTGTCAAATCTCTTGTTTCTTTTTATCTCATTTCATCAAACCTAACCCTGTGAGTACTGCGAGATTTACGAATATTTATATTCTATAAACTTGTGATTTTTTAATATCGCGGAGAAACGTACTGAAAAAATGGACATAAACAAACGGGAAGTTTGATTAACTTGACACAGTGGCCCAAACTTACGCATTGTCTGAAGCGTCGTCGTTGGTTTCGCTGTCCGAGCCAGAGGATGTTCCGTAATCCGCAACCAAGGAAGCCATAGTGATAATATCTCAGTCGATTATTACTAGAACTAGACGATCTAACCGCGCGACGTAATTAATTAATTAAACGTAATCATCGCGCGAGGCTAGACCCGCCGTCCCGTCACCGTCCGTCCGAAATCACAGTCCGGTGACGGAACACACCTGAGGAGCAAAAGCGAGAAGAGAGACAACCGGAAGTTGTCTGAAGTCGCCGCGGAGACGACGACGCTTGGCGGTGAATACAAACTTAACAAAGCGTCTCAGTTTTCCTATATTTCTACGCATATCAAGTTACACGCGCAAAGTCTGTAATAATTAAAGTAGCGCGAACTAAACGCTGCAAAATATCGAGACCTGTTGAAAGTAAAACAACAAATACTTGAATAATAAAACGTTAAACTAATATTTTACTTAAAATAGCAAACTGACGTAATAGTTATTTATACAAAGATCAATAATAATATTATTTACATACACTCATACATACAGAGTTTCTGTGTTACATAGATACAAATATGTATAACTAATATAAATATAGTAAATAAGGAGCTAAAATTATATAGTCTATAATAATTAAAGAACTTAATTAGCAATATATTTTACTGTTTCGTCATTTGTATATCATAATCGCATTGTTTTTTTTTTTTTTTTTTTTAAAGAATTTTTCTCTTTCTTTCAAGAGAAAATTTTCATGATAACAGAGTATCACAGTTTTCACGCGTAATTTTCAACTAACAAAAGCCAAAACCCAGCTTACGATGTAATTCATTCATAATAGTATCTCAAATTTATATAATACAAAACTGGTTTATATGTACAATCTCATGTAAATGTACATCAGATTCAGTCAACGAGAGAAATGAGTTCTCCTCCGACTCTTTCTTATTATTGCGTCAGTCTTCTTCATCTTATTTCAAAGTTTCCAACGCAACACAGTTCCGTGATTTTACATATACACATATTGCTTTGTGCAACTTTCTTAACTTAAGATTGCGATTTTTCCATTTCTTTCTTCCAGTCCTTTGCAAAAGCCATGATCTTGAGGTTTGGCCTTTGCGATTCATCCTCCGGGAACGTGAAATCGAACACTTCCTCCCAACCGTCGTCGTTGCCGTCCTCGTCGACGATGCGCCGCTTCTTCTTCACTCTGCGGGGCATCTTCTCCATAATCTTGGCGAGGGTTTCCGGCGTGCCTTTTTCACTTTCGAAGTCCTTCCAAGCCTCCAGCAGCAACACGCGGCTCTCGGTGTCACCGCTGTTTCTCAACGCGTTATTTCCGCGCTCGAAGATACGCCTGGCCAGGGCGACGTTGTCGGGACTGTCTTCCAGCTGTGGATTCAGCAGCTCAAACTTGGCGTACGCGATCCAGACCTTGACGTGCAACGTGCGTTCGAGCAGACGCTCGAACAGTTGCCGGGCGTTTTCCGTCTCGCCTTGAGCGATCTCGAAGTCGATGTACGATTTCCAAAGCAGCTCAGGCATGTCAAGTCGCGGCCGCGCGACGGCGAATTCGTAGATCGCGCGGGCGCGATCGATCTCACCCAGTCGCGTTTCCAGCTCGGCGAATCGCATCCATGTGGTGCAATTCTCCGGTCCGAACTCGAGGAACTTCTCGTACAACTTGCGACATCGATCGAACTCCACCAGCTGCGTTTCCAGATCGATGTAGCCCCGATAGAGCTTGTCCGTCGGGCAGATACCCAACGCTAGACCCAACGTCTTTCTCGCCTTCGCGAGGTTCTTTTGTCGGATCTCGAAGTACGCGCAATACAGCCAGATCTTGGAGAAGGTGAAGCGTTTGTGCGGTATGAGTTCCAGACACACTTTGTACACCTGACGGCACCGTTCGATGTCTTTCGCTTCCAGTTCCTCAAAGATTGCATACTTGATCCACAGGTAGATGTATCGTCGCCAGAATTGTTTCTCCTTGGTGGGCGGCACATTGGCGATCGCTCGTTCGTACGTCTCGCGTATCACATCGACGTTACCTTCGGACTCCACCAGTCTCAGATAGTCGAACCACGCGTCGTAGTTCGAGGGATTCTCCTTCACTTCCTGCTCGTACTGATGCTTCCGTTTGCTGACAATCACGTCCTCGATGCCCGAGCGATCGCCGTACTTTTTCTCGTGTATCGTATACGCCTTGTAAATTTCTTGGCTACTGCTTTTCGGCAGATGTTCCAAAGCGTACTTGTAGATGGTTCGCGCGCGATCGTGTTCCCGTTGACCCTCCTCAAACTTGGCAAAAGCCAAGAACAACTTCTCGTCCAGACCCTCGTCTCCGTAAAAGTTCACCGCTCGTTCGTAAACGTTGCGCGCGCCTCTGATAAATCCGTAAGACTCCTCAAAGCGCGCGTACTTTATCCAGTGCTTCACATCGGGATGAACCATAACAAAGCGCTCGTAAATTTGTCGGGCGCGGTCAATCTCTTTGTAGCGCAGCTCAAACTTGATGTACGTCTGCCAGGCCTGTTCGTCCGGTTCCCATTCCATCCATCGCTCGAACACTTGACGCGCACCGGCAATGTTCTCCAGAGTCTCTTCCATGTACGTATATTTGTACCAAAATTGATTTGCTCGCGGCAGCAAGGTAACCGCGCGATCCCACAGATTCCTGGCGTGATTGACTTGCCTGTTGCGCATCTCCATCTCCGTGTATTTGAGCCACAGAGATATGTTCCGATGATCTACCTCCAGCGCTCGCTCGTAAATAGATCTCGCTCGTTGAATCTGTTTCTGACTTTCTTCCCATTGCGCGTACTTCATCCAGTTGGAAATGATCATACGGTTCTTGCGTATGACATCTTCGAACGCTTTGCGTTTTCGGTGTTGATAATCGGCAAGTTCGTGAGGGTCTGAGATCTTCTGCTTCGGAGGTGGAGGCAGAATCTCCAAGTCACGTTCTTTCGCCTCACGAAGTAGCTGCTCGGCGGTGATCTGTATCTCCGCGGGTGCCTTGTTCTTCACCTTTGCCACCTTGGGCATCTTCTGTGACTTCTCCATGACTTTTATCGTAATTTCGCAGTTTCAAGTTCTTTAACTTTTGCGGCACTTTATGTTAATTTTGCTGCAATATAAAAAAAGTAAAATTGATATTCCAAGTCTTTTCTATAGGTTAGAAAAATTCTATTTGCGATATGTACACATTTTAATTAGAATAATAATCAAGATTTGACAAATCCTTACTCTGGAGATATTTCTTCTTCTGGATATCCGTCCGAAATTTAAGAAATATTATCATAAATGACCAAATCGTAAAGACGATCCGCACTCTCTTTTATCTATCACCCTTTGCGTCTAATAATGGTTAGAGACATAGGTTATGTTTGAAACTGTCTCTTCAGCCTGTATCACACTACGAAGTAGAATTGATATTAAATTTGACCAATCAAGTCTCGCGAGTATTGCTCCCTTGAGCATAGAGATATTGCTTTTTCCGATGCTTCGTCCAATCGCGCGTATTGTTTCACGCGAGATAAAAGTGCGTAAAGTGAGAATATTAGACGGAGATACACAATCGACCTCCCCTCCAGACAATTGAAATAAAATGGAACATAACGGAGCGTAGAAGGGGGAATTTCCTTTCCCTTTCGAGGGAACTGATTCATTGCTCGACATCGTATCCGTCGCACCGTGGTATTGTGCGCGTTACTTTTACAAGACACACACATCACACACACACATAAGATCTGCGTGCGTGTTGCGCGATGCGTGGCCTCCCTGCGGATGACAAGCCGGGGTCGGCCGATACGCGCGTGTATGTAACGTAACTATAAATTTATCATCACGCAGTCTTCGCTCTGCGAGACGCGAGGTGACTTGGCGACTTATAGGTATATTGTATAGAAGTGATTCGAACGAAATCGTACGTCACGCTGCAAGTGGAAAATTTTCGTGAGAAAGTGACACTTTGTATTTGTGGTTTCAACTTAGAGAATTGTACGCACGATGCTATACGCACGATGAATCGACGTAGTCGATTTTGTAAACGATATAAATAAGAAAGAGAAAAAGAAAGATATATATATATATATATATATATACGCATATATGTATATATATATACACACAGCTCAAAAAATCCGAGTATTTGGTGTCTTGAGCTCGGCGTCTTTTCTTACGCAAATGTACGAGTAATTATACGCGCGATCCCAGGGTGGATGATTCGATTTCGTATAGGTGATTAGATATCTTTGAGATTTCCAGGATGTATCGTAAACTCAAATGCGAAGTGGAATATCTGACGGAGGAACACCTCACAGGTTTCGAAAGCTATAAGGTGAGCAATTGGCTTTATCAATTTTAGCGTTACATGTAACTGCGTTTATAAAAACTATGTTATTCAAAAAATATAAAAACCCGGAGCGGTGTAAATGCGTCGGTTTTATGCGTTAAAACAAATGTTACATAATATATAAAATTGTTACGTATGATGATTTGTATTAATCATCATACATTAATCATGAGTTAACATGACAATCAACTTCGTTCTATATGCTTTTATTTATATACTATAAGCAGAATTTCGTTACTTATCTCAAATATTTTGATATTTCAGTATAGCTCGTTAGATACAAGTCCCCTAAGTGTGTATGTTATGCACCCCTTTTGGAACAAAGTGGTACAGGTATGATCTGCTTTATACTGTGAGACACAACAGTCATTAATACAATAATAGAAAAGTTTTTACCGGCAACTAATTTATACTTTTTTAGAATGCACACACACATATATATTTACACATTTATATATAATAGAACAGTTTTTTAATGTGCTAATTGTTTTCTTCTAGTATTGTCCAAAATGGGTTGCTCCAAATGTACTAACTTTCTTCGGATTTCTTTTTACTGTGTTAAACTTTATGTTATTTGCGATTTATGACTACTACTTCTACGCGTCTAGTGATGACAAACCGGAATACTCTCCAATACCACGATGGGTGTTTGCTGTAGCTGCTTGTAACATTTTTATGGCATATACGCTTGGTATGTGTACTTTTACAGTGTGTATTATTTAGATATATTGACATAGTTAATGTATTAATCAATAATATGTTTCAATTAGATGAAATTTGAAAATAGAGCAAGAGATAAATATAAATTTGTCAATAAGTCTTATTAAGGAATCTTGTATTAAGCAGTCTTGTAATTTAAAAATTTCACTGATAACTTTTAGATGGAATAGATGGAAAACAGGCGAGACGCACACAAACATCCGGTCCTTTGGGAGAGCTTTTCGATCATGGACTGGATAGTTGGACTGCTATGTTAATTACAGTATGCATGTACTCAGTCTTTGGCAGAACAGATCACAGTGTCTCACCGCTACGGATGTACTTTATATTGTGGAATGTATTTCTTAATTTCTATTTGAGTCACTGGGAGAAGTATAACACAGGAGTGTTGTTCCTTCCTTGGGGATACGATGCTTCCATGCTAGTAAGTTTTTCACACACACTTGTGCTTTTTACAGTTATCTATAAAGATAAACATATTATTTCATAATTATTGTTTTATTTTATTTAGGCAACTATCATTGTCTTTACCCTCACCAGCATAGGTGGACACGAAGCCTGGAAATTCGAATTGATGGGTAACATATCAGCGGGAATGATGTTCGAAATGTTGTTTTACGTCAGTGCGCTTGTGTCCAACTTGCCAGTTGTTCTTTGGAACATTTACAAGTATGCTTTATTGTTGTTATAAGAAAATAAAATCTATCACATACAGTTTCAAATACATATAATTAAAAACTTATTGTTTTTTATATTTATATTGTTAACTGTAGATGCAACATTCGCGTTAAATAGTTGGTGCATTTTGTTTGCAGGTCGTACAGAGATAAAACCGGCAAAATGCGGACGTTCCCGGAAGCTATAAGGCCGTTGGTGCCTTCGGTTTTGCTCTTCGCGATCTCTACGATTTGGGTCATACATTCTCCCACCAATATTATGGAAAGAGATCCGAGGATAATATTTATTGCTATTGGCACTATTTTTTCCAATATATGTGTAAGATAAATAAATATAATTTAATTTTATATTATTACTTTTTATATATTTTTAATTTATTTTTCTCGTTTACTATTGCAGTGTCGATTAATTGTATCCCAAATGAGTAATACTAGATGCGAGATATTACCGTGGATACTATTACCAGTCGTAATAGGCGCTCTTTTCTCTTTTATCTTGCCTAACGTAGAGCTGCAATGTATGTATTTAGTCTCTGTAGTAGCCTTGTTAGCGCATATTCATTACGGAGCTTGCGTGGTAAGTCTAATGAAAACTTTTATTATAAATGCAATTTACTAAGATAATTAATTGACATTATTCGTTTAATTGCACACGTACGTTAATTGTACACCTACATTTGATTTTTCAGGTACGTCAAATGTGCCGTCACTTCCGCATTCAGACGTTCTCCATAAAAGATCATTCCGATTGACTACTTGCCGACGATGCGTGTTAAAAACGAAGAGATTATCTTAAGCGTAAGAAAATAAAGATCGGTAAAAACAGAGAAGCAAATAGGGAGAAGAGATCTGACACATACATACACGTACACGGAAGCAATAAATCGGCTCCGTAAGAGAAAGAGAAGTTCTCTTTCTTTATACGTATTTTCGAGAGTCTTTAACATTTCAAATTGAATCGGCTTGCTTTTTTTTCTTTTTGTCAATTGAGCAGGTTGTCTAATAATAAATACAACATATTATTGTTTTGCGACTCTGGCGTCGCAAACGTCTAATCGGCAAGTCGGTTACAGAAATTGAAGTAAAATGACTCTTCGACGAAGAAAGAGAAGAAGCTCCTTTTCCTCTCACGGAATTGATTTATTATTCTCTTGAGTAACAATGCATTTATAATTAGTGTTAATCACAAAGAGTTAATTGCCATGACCACTTATCGAGAGAATAAAAAATGTCTATCATCACATTTTTTGCGCGTCACGTTCGCGCGAGTGCGTGAAAACAAAAACAGCTGCTTGTAAATATTTGACGGCGTTAATAATGTATTATTTGCTTCACAAATCCAGAAGTAATACTTGCTGAGAAATATTTAACACCTTATGTGTGAAAATCAAGAAATTCGTTGGATTTGTGTTATATTGTAACATTATATGCCTCTAGTCCTGCGTATGTCACCGTTTTATGTTCAAGAGAGTATTGAGATTGGCCCATTCTCTCTATCGTGTTTCCTGCTTCAACACTGAAGCCGGTTTATATACACATGTGTGTATAAATAAACTTTCTTTGAACGCTGCCGAGCTCGTTGAGCGCGGTAAATAGTAAAGATAATAGACACCTCTTCGTTTTTAACATGTATCGTCCCTCGGACGCGTCATTAATCGATATATTCTCTTTTAAAATCTAATGTCCATTTATCTGTCCTTTTTGTTTTATATATATAAATATATATGTATAAATATTCTTTCTAATAATTCGTGAAGTTGCGAATTACATCTTCGGCGAGAATTGTGTGTTTCACAATTATTGTAGAATGATAATGTATGTATTTGTGTAGCACTTTAAATTGCATTTAGTACAAGCTAATGTGTGTGTGACAAAGAAAAAAGATCGAGTGTGTACATATATTTATGTTAAATATATTTGTATGAACAATTTCTGTAAAAAAAAAAAAAAAAAAAGTCGAAATGCAACATCTCGATATGAAAAAACGCGATATGAAACATCGCAATAACAATTCGAAGAATACATTTAATTTTAGTTATTTAATATATATTTAAAAACAAAAAAAAAGTCTGTTAAGTATATACATTTTTCACTGCAATTTTTTGTGTTCAAGCAATTTATAAGCAAACAAAATTATGTCAAAATATAATTGTGAATAAGTATAAATGGTAAAAAGAACTTCTTGATTCTTTTGACAAATTGTCTTTTCATTAATGAGTTTAATTTGTTTTCAGCCTCTATTATGTCGGAGTACATGTTGTATACATTAATATTGCGCTAGACGTATTGAGATATCCTAAATCCATGTGAGAAATAAAGAATATTTTTATAAATTAGGTTGTATTTTCTATATCTGTCACTATCTTGCATCTAAATAATTGGCTTTTATCTTAGCACGTTCTTCCACAGACGGCAAGTACGGCCTGATACCTCTCGATCTGCGATCAGCCTGCACCGTAGCCTGTGTGAGAAGTAACTTCTTTCATGTTCACAATAAAATAAAATAAACTACAGATAATAAAAAATATTAAAGGAATGATTACCCAAAAGTCTCTACAATTTCTGTAGTTAAGAAAATATAGTTCGCAGTTGTCTCGTTTGTTCTGATTGGACTCTAGACATTTTAGAGACAAGAAGTGTTCCTAAAAATAAAAAATATCCATGAGTATTTGTTCCTCAAATTCGTTCTTTTAGATGAACTTTTTCTATTATTATTTTTTATTACTTTAGTATCTCTACATTCTTAAAAACAAGTTTTTTGTGTATACCTTCAGACAGGGGTTATTTGCTTCTTGTTCACGTTGCGACGTACGTTTTATCATCCGATTCTCTCGTTCTGAAGGACTTGCCTGTGCACTCATTTTGTCGAGAGACAAATATCATTGTTTTATAAATATTTTTTCTTTTAAATACATGAAAAAAACAATGTTACAAGAGTATAAAATGCGCAGCATATACGATGACACCAAAAGTGGCCGAAAGGGAGTCGGCGCCACTGTGTGCAACACGTGACATTTGATCTAAACCCGCGCTATAAGTTGATTGCAACAATAATGCACGTGTGCTGCTGGTTTCTACCTAATAAGTTGAAATATTATAACAAAACACTTTATTTTTACAAAGTACACAAGTATAAAATAAGAATAACTTCATTTTTTCCACACACATGAAATTATATACAAATATACATATAATATACATATGTACACATAATAGCGATATTACTTTCTTTATTTTATTTGTCTTTCTTTGCCGTCTTGCTTTTCTTTTTCTTCTTTTGTATCTTACTACGTTTATTTTCTTTTTTTCCTTTTGATTTTGCTTTCTTTTTTTTATTCCCCTTTCTCGATGGCGCTTCATCTTCTGATGATGACGACGATGACGATGACAACGACGATGATGATGACGAAGAAGACGAGCTGGAACTGGATGACGTAGATTCATCGGAACTGGAGACTTCTTCTGTGATGTTCAGTGCTGGCACGGGATTCGGCTTTGGTTGAGACTTCAAGTGTTCTCTCAAGTCATCCGTCAAACCACCCAGACCAATGGAAGTGAAAAAGTTGATAGCAAAGCGTGTGTTTTTCGGATCGTCTCTAGGAAACAATCCCTCGAACACCTCTTGCATCGTCACGTCCTTGACGCGTTCATTGAGCTTCGCCAAGCCCATGTATTCCGAAAGTTCTTGAAACAGAATTTTAATAAATATCCTACTGGAGCTCGTGGTGTCTTCTTCATTTAGTTTTATACACTGCAACACGCTCCACGATATCGAGTCCGTGAACAGCAAGTGCGCGAAAAATTTCGACACGTTTCGCAATTTGTTGGTGTCGAGACGATGTATCGTCTGATACGAGTCTTTGAAGATCTGCTCAAATGGCGTCACATATATCTTGTTTATGGCGCAAAACCGACCGGCCAAAAGCCCGAAGAACTTCTCGTACGTTCGCATTTCCGCGCAACAATCCAAAAACATGTGGCACAGCTCGATTTCCTGTCCGGGTTTCAGCTGCATCTTCATCAACTTGTGCGCGCACTCCTCGAAATCGAGAGAAGAATGTATTGTCAGATATATCGTCCGCCGAAGAGCGGTCAGATTTGTTTCGGTGTTGTCCAATATAATGCCTTCTTTCTCTTCGGTTTGCTCGGCGCTGCTGTCCTCGTCCGAACTGTCCTCTTCCCCATCCTCGTCGTCGGCCTCGGAATCACTGACGTCGGAGCCAAGAATTTCTTTGCTCAATTGTTTGTACTTCTCTTCGTTCGCAAGATAGTCCGCGTCGAATTTGAACACGTTCAATATATCTTGTCCGTCCATCTCGTCGTCCAATCTTATCAGATGAGTGATTTGATTCTCCTCTTCCACAAGATCCAATTCTTCCGGAATAGCTTCGTGATCCTTAAAACCGTCCTTTCTAATTTGAAATGCCACTTCTATCATGTACTGAACTCGCTTGTCCAACTCGCCTTCGTGCAATATATTTCTCAGCATCTCGAAAATAGCTTCGATACCTCTTCGGGATACCTCTGTCAGTTTCATGCCGCATTCTTTCAAGAACGCTATGGCCACCTCGACAGAATCGTCTGTTGGCGTTTCCAACAGCAGAGTCAATATTTCTAACGCGAGAATTTCATAAACTACTCGCTGATTGACCAACTGCGCTATGAAGGTCCCTGAGGAAATGCACAAAGGTTTGTCGTTTCTTTTATATCCACGTTTAAATTGAATGACAAGACGCTTAAGTACCAGTTCACCTATATTGGGGAATTTGGAATTTATAATAGCGGTCAATGCCGCATAAACAGGAGTAAACGTCGGAGATGCTGCTTGAGCCTGAATTATACTACGCGCCAACAAGCCTCTTCCTCGAACGATATTCTCGTGCATGAGTTCGCGAGTTATGATACCTATGTTACTCGTGTTAACTTTATTGATATATCCGTGAATGGATTTTTTCAACGCTTCCCACGCAATACGCTGATAAGCAGCTCCTGACTTATCTGTGATTTCCGCTTGCATCATACGCAATTTGGCGGGAGGTATGTATGCACCTCCTGTCCTTGAAGTCAAAAGGTCTACAGTCCGCTTCTGCTGCCGAATTTCCTCAGGATTTTCTTGCGGCTTATCCGGTTCCCCATAATACCGAGACCCTATCTTCTCTTCCGATGGATTTTCTTTCCTATGCTTCTCGTCGTCGCTCTCTCTGGAATCTTTGCGATAACTGTGCTTGTGATCTTTGTGATTATCGTGTCTGCTGCTCCTATTGTCATCGTCGTGTCTGGAACTTCTGCGGTTGTTGTCACGATCGCTGTCACGCCTTGAATTACGACGCTCGCTGTCGCGTCTGGAACTGTAACGATTCTCGTCGCGTCGAGAACTCCGATGATCACTGCTGTCTCTGTTAGATTCCTTGGAGTCGTCATTGCGTTTGTGATGTTTCTGCTTAGAATGCTGTTCCCCGTCTTCCTCTTTCTCGTCCTTTCTTGAGTGCGATCTCTTCATCTTGCAAACGTGTAAAATCGCACGAAAGTTCCTTCGAGATTCTGTCAATTTAACATATGTTAGGCTTGATATTTATCACGCTTCTACTTTTTTGTTATTCAGTAATTATTTATATCATAATGTTTTAAATGCCACAGTAGTTAGAGGAATATATATTTGCTTTGGTATGAGAGAATAAGTAAGTATCGGGCGTCAATTATAGATAAACGAAATTAACCACAATATGATCAAAACTTTGAGATAGAGTCTTGAAATGGCGGCCGTAACAATGTGCATCGGCGCAAAAAAATATTTTTGGACAATTTTGGTGTCTTACACCAATTTATCTTCACCGAATAGTGTAAAAACTGGGTGGTGGTCAAAAAGAAAATATACAAAGAATAGTGGAAGCGACTGTTTTTGGAGAGGATGTGATTGTGGTCCGCAAAGATCAAACCACGGTTATGGGCACGTTAAAATAATTACAGTTAAAAAAACAAAAAGCTTGAGATAAATACATACCTGATGTAAAAGAGATATATTATCAGTTGTAATTCAAATTACGGATTTTTCTTCCAAATTTTCACAATACTGTATTTATATCGTGTGCGTGAATATAACAAACAAAATTGCCTGCGTTGCCTCTCCACCAGCCAATGTTGCAAACTGTGAACGTAACGGGAATGCAAGCTCTTAAGAAGCTTAAAATCCGCATTACAATACACATGTATGACAAACGGATTGACCAATCAGTGACTTGCTTGGCGAGTTCCAATTGGTTAATCTGCAACCGTCAGTTAGAAGATGCTTCGTAACGTAACCGATCGCTCTTGCAAACAAACCTTAAGAATGCACGTGGACACAGTGGATAGTCAGTAATCGCTTTTTCGGAGTAAATGTGCGACATGCAAATAACCATCTAAAATTATTTGAACAAAATGAAGAATTGATAGTTTTTTCTCTCATAATGGAAGTTAAAGTGGGTGACGTAGTGATGCCGGGTGATTGTATAAGGGATTTTGTGTCGATTAAGAAAGAGGGAAAAGAAGACAGAGAGGCCGTGATCCTGGGCCCCGGCTTGCGCCGCGAGGGTGACACTGTGTTTATCTGCAAAGCGGGAATCTTGAAGAAACGCGAACCAGCCGTATACTATGTGGACAGTTATCAGAAACGGTACTGATGTTGAAGATGTTAAATTGATATATATATATCAGCTTAATTTTTCTAATTTCAAAACTAAGTCCATTTTTTGTGTTTTATTTCTCTTTTCACATATTCAAGCGATGATTCGAGCAATTTTATTTGTGCATTCGATTACTATCTAAATAAAATATTCTTTCACTTTCAGATATGTTCCCAGTCGAGGCGAGAATGTGGTCGGTATAGTGACGCAGAAAAGCGGCGACATTTACAAAGTGGACATAGGAGCTAGCGATCAGGCGACTCTTTCCTATCTAGCCTTTGAAGGTGCTACCAAGAAAAACCGGCCCGATCTGCAGGTCGGCGATTTGGTATACGCGAAGCTGTTGGTCGCCGGCAGGGACATGGAGCCGGAATTGGTGTGCATGGACTCTCAGGGCAAGGAGAACGATCTCGGCATTCTAAGCTCAGACGGCATGATGTTCATGTGTTCACTGAGTCTCGTGAGGAAGTTACTCAACCCGGATTGCCCGTTATTCAAAATGCTCGGCAGAAATCAGGCGTACGAACTCGCTGTTGGAATAAACGGCAGAGTTTGGATCAAAGCACGTACGGTACAAGAAACAATAGCTGTGGCAAATGCTATTCTAGCGGCAGAGTACACAGTACCTAGTGAAATGCAAAAACTGTGTGCCAGAATCGAAAAAACTTTGCTTCTAATAGCGTGATTTTGTGTGAAACTGGTATTGATGACACTGATGACCTAAGCAAATTTAATGGAGAAAGGACAATCTGTAATTTGTAAAAAGAAACAGTGTATTAGATGGCGACAGATTTGTAAAATAAAAATATTTTTGTTCAATCTCTTAGGCCTAAATATACCCACATGTGTTTCAAAATTTGTTTCAGTCTTCCTCTTGGCTTACCAAAATATATCTTGATATAGAAATAAAAAAAATTCGCTTCCTAGGAAATTCAATGTTTAATTTCATTTTAACAAAGGAAACATTGGTGACATTCGAACGTTACACATATCGTCTTACATACTAAAATCGCAAATGGTATCGATATACAGATACAAAGTGCAGAGCGCTGCTGATTACAATAGTACTTCTCAATTACATCTCGCTGATATGTGCCTAATGTAATGTTCTCCACGACTCGCCCGAGCCGACTAACTACGTATGATCTAGACATTAGTGACGGTATTTGCACTCAAGCACAACCTTTACTTTCTCATTGTTAAAAATCGTAACTCAAGAACATAACAACGAATCCAAACATATATCGCTACGCGCACTTCTGCGTGTGTGATTTCTGCACTTAATTAAAAAAATACACAGAAGATATTTTTGTACTTGGTGGAATGTATTGTAATTGCCATCGTCTTCTAATAATATAAAGCGAATACGCGAGAAAATCATTGGTAAATGTAAGACAATTTCTGTTAATTTAAAACTTTTTGATTGTCAATACGTATAAAATAATAGGAATTAAGATTGTTATTTAATCAAATAATGTATACGTGATGTTTCTATGAAAAACTGTTAAAAAAGCAAAAACTATTAAATATCCAATGATTTTCTATATACTTTCGCAGTGAGAGATAATGGTAACTTATCATTATAAAAATACGCACTGATAATTAAGTGATGATATAAATAATATATCATTTGAAAACAAAAACAATAATATATACTAAATATATGGAATTACTAATATATACGCGATAAAACATATGCAACAAAACAAGTTAAAACACATCTAGCAAATAAAACAACAAATATTGTAATAATAACAACAAAAAGGTACACATATTAAAGCTAAACTATTCTTTTTGGTCAAGTATGGCCCCTACCGTCTCACAGCACTGTTCTAAAATAAAATGTAAATCTAAATGCTATAAAAGTGCACACCGTTTAGAATTTTTCATTGTGCAGCACTAACATTCTGCAAAATATCTCGACTTTTGTAAAAACTATTTCTTTTTTGCAGAGAAAGCGGAAATCCAACAGAAAAAAAAAAAAAAGAACAAAGTAAGATCTGAAGATAATAAAGTAATTATAATAACTTCAAAAATCTGATTCTATCCTTATAAAGTATAGATTAAAATTTTCAATTAAAATTGTAGCATGTAATTTAGAATTAGAGTTCTCGTACATATAGATAAATAGAATATTAGAATACTCTTGTGGTTCCTGTACATATATTTCGAACTAAATGTGCGAAAATGAAAATCCGATCCTGTGAATATCGGTTTGTTATACTAGTTGAAAATCACTCGTGATTAAATCACGTGTTTTTCGCAACACATTATCCTTTGTAATCTTTTTTTTTTCTTCCGCCACTTGATGTTCGAACGAATATTATTGCACCAGCGATACGTAACGCGCGAGCGCGAGCGCAAATTTGTTTTTTTCACAAAAAGCAATAACAAGTTTGCATACAGTATACAAGAGGAGAGAAATATCCATCGGACATTAATATTCATTACGAAACTATCGTTATATTCTTGTAATGTTTTTTTTTTTTTTTTTTTTTTTTTTTTTTTTTTTTTTTTTTTTTTTTTTTTTTTTTTTTTTTTTTGTAAAACCCACACACGTATATGTTCACCACATATTGGGATGTAATTAGGCAAGCAAATATGTATGTTGGGGACGATACATGGTGGCACTAGCAACCATAAACATACTATTCTATGGCTTGTGCTTTGCTTACATATATACGTTTTTTATCCAAGACTGAGTTAATCGTCAAGTTATATCAGGGATTATGTGACACGATAAATGTTAGAAGCAATTATGCGTGTACGCACATTCATGTCGCAGCGGTACCATCATGATATACAAGCGGTGCAATGATAATGCGCATCGATTAGGACTAGAAATGAAATGGTTTTAGGCAAGCGAGAAAGACTTGTTCGCAAGATAAACTTAATTTGAAACTGAAAGAAAGATAAAGCGTTGTAGAAAAAAAATGGTCATTTAAAAGTTTCAAAATAGTTTTCTTGAATTAAGAAAAACTTTTCGAAATTTGCTTTTTCGAAAGAAAAAAGATTCAGTTCTGCTTTTAGAATTTTGGTAAATTATTCTTTCGCTAAAAACTGTTTCAAGTTTTTTCGCAATATCTTCTTTCAACGATCACAAACATTAAAAGATGCTTTTCTATAAATTTACTGCAATAGCCTATATGATTATTACTATTTATGATATGAATGTAAAATGTCTGCCATTATTACTTTAAGTGCATGTTTATGTGAAACGTAATTTTTTTTCTGCGTCATAACTTCATTTCTTCATTACTTTATTTTCAATGTCCGCTTATTTTCTTGTATCAATCTCAACTGTAGAAAAGAATAGAAAATATATTTGCTATATAAATATATATATTTATATATATGATGATATACAATGCGCAGTTAATATGTTTTTCACCTAATTTCTTTTTTATCCTTCATAAAATGTCATTGCTATTTTTCTTCTGCTACAGTGATGAGATTTTAGCGGACGCGTTTCTCTAAAATCATCGCTGAACACGCTGCTCATTCTACGAACAATTTTATACGCGTGTGGATATATTATTTCCTCCATAGAG
>QVOB01004238.1:0-28228 GCA_014839585.1 Pseudomyrmex concolor | reverse complement strand
ATATATACAACTGTAATCGATTCGCCATTGTTGGCAATTCGAGTTTTAATTTGCGGAGGGCGTTGGCGCGCGAAATCATTCCCGATAAATCACATAGCCGGTTTGAAGCGGAATTTCGCGCGAATCGATGGATCGATCGAATTTCGGTGGCGGTAAACTAAATCGATTATACGCTTCGCCGCTACCCCACGTTCACGGTTCACGGAGGTAGAGTGTTGAACGAGCGCGAAGTATCATCTCCCTTTCCCTCCTCTCCACGACAGGCATCTTGCTTGCACAAAGCGCGGATAATTCTGGCCTTTCCAGTGACGTGCGGCGGATGTGCTGAATGGGAAAGCGAGCCGACTGGATCTTTGGATGGCGGGTCGGCTTGATCGCACTTAGGCGGGCCTTCGAATCGCGCAGCCGGAAACGATCGCGTAATAATGTCCCGTTTTGTCTCCGGGTGCTTATCAGCTCCAGCCAGAACTCCACTAACTTGGAACTCGGTTGAAAGCGCTCACGCCGCATTGCCTTGACGAGTATGTAATAACGGCTCGACCGCCGTTAACTGCGACGTATGCGCGAACGGTTTTCTCCGAGCCGTTTCGCTCCGCCGGGAAAACAACAAAGAAGGAAGAAGCAAACAACTACATTTATCGTCACAGTACGAACAGAGACGGAAAAGAATTACGAACAACAGACAACGGAAACATGCGTGAAATATAAAAAAG
Source organism: Pseudomyrmex concolor (assembly GCA_014839585.1). Lineage (NCBI taxonomy): Eukaryota > Metazoa > Arthropoda > Insecta > Hymenoptera > Formicidae > Pseudomyrmex > Pseudomyrmex concolor. Next base: position 27,515 of record QVOB01004238.1, on the reverse strand, counting down.
TTAGTTTTCGTTAAGACATTTTAATTCTTAAAGCACGGATTGCGAAGTAGCTGAGCCTGTAATGCGAAATTTCGCCTGTCAAAATCGCATTGTCATTAATTTCCTTAGCATGCGCTTTGAGATAATTTAGAGGAAAGACTATTCTTGGCAAGGACGCGGGCCAGTCTGAGATCACAATGCTAATGCGAGTCTCGCGGGCCTCTATGTGTGTGTCGACATTCACGGTAGATTATCGTTCGCAGGCACTCCTCGCGACGCGAGCAAGACTCTATAACAGTCGCATTATGTTGTGTAGAGAGACGTTAGAGCGAGAATGTGTTCGCGCTAGATACTTGGCGTATTCGCGCAAGAAGCGTAATTAAGACCAGAGACCGAGTTCTCTCGTCTCCATTTTGCGTCCATGTCGACAGTGAAATCGGACTCGTGGCTGACGGCTTGCTAGTTAATGCGACAACTTGTAAGTTACATCGCGTAATACGCTATTGGATCTCCTCCCGTCTCTGTGGCCGCTTAATTAAGTCGGATGCTCCAATTATCTATTATCGACTTCTCGAAACAGAACCTAACTAGAGAAATCTCGCTCACGTACTTCTCTCGATCGCGCGTCCGATACTTGCGCACGTTTGTTTCGACGAACGTTTTGTGAAGGTGCTCTTTAAAAAAAAAATATCTTGCGAGAGAAATGCCACGTGCAAAACTCTTTATAAATCGTCTTTTGTAGAAGCAAGAAATATAAAATGTGCTTCTCTTCGAAATTTTCGCGAACGACACACACGCCGCATGCGTCGACATTTATTCGATTACGCAAATGCGTAAATGCATATTCTATTACAAACTGAACATCCCGCAAAACCACGTCGCCTAATTTGATTAATTAGCGTTTATACGAATGAACTTCTCTATCTCAGGAAATTGTATAAACTGATTAAAAGTTCGAAATAGCTACGCTTACGAAATAAACGGGTATCTTATCGGGGAAACGACGCGACGGCCAGGAGTCGTTGGCCAGTGAAATAAATTGCTTTTCACTTAATTTCGATTCTTAACAAATGCAACATTTTGTCGGAAATACTATATTGCAATTTCTGCTCATATTGTGTTTTGAACTTATATCTAATAAAGAATATATTTTGTGTACACACACTTAATAAAAAAGTAATTTTTAACTGTTGTCTTTACACGTGATTTTTGAAACATGATGTGTAAACTATGTCTGATTGTTTTTAATTAAATATTACATTATGTTCGTGTGAGTGAAAAACTTTAGAAATAAATAATTTTGAAGTTTCATTTATTTAATACGATCGTCGCGACATACTTTACAGAACCGTCAAGATGATTCGCTCTTCGCAGAGAAAAAAAATAAAGTGAAAGTCAATTTGACTTGATACTGTGTGATTGCAGCCTCGGCTGCTCGTCGAAGTGTAAACGCATAGCAGCGAGAGATGTTTGCAGAATCGAAATTCCATTTTCAAAGTGAAATGGTCTGATTACATATATCCGTTCTACTGCGTGCGTAACGCAAGACAGCAATAAAATAAACGTTTGCCGTGTGTGTTCTCATTGACTACTTACTTCCGGAAGAAAGTGCACAATTCTTTACCACTTAGCGTCATTCATACTTTATTTGTACAAGTTCGCAATGGGATGATAATATATAAAGAATACGATTTCACTCAATGGAAATTATGTGCCTATTGTGTTACGTAAGTTTTTCTTAGACTCAGTGCTGCTGGCTAAACGTTTTTTTTTTATGTTACATTTATCAGCAGCTCAGAAATTTGATTGGAAAAATTAGAATATTACAAAATTAGAATATTACAAAATTAGAATAATACAAAATTAAATTAACACATATTCGTACAATTAATATTTACCTGCGCCATTACACATGTTGCAGTTTTCTGCTACGCGATATTTTTCTCCATTATCTGTAATAATTAATATCCGGAAATAAACCGCATTAGCAAAACAGTCTTGAAACTGAACGCGCAATACGTCGTTTTAAATGTTTGCCCACAAAGTTATACGAAACCCTGCAAACTTGCCGTGTCGCAAAATCGAATGCAAATTTCACCGTCGTAAAATAAAGCACAGTCATTGTACAAAGTTTCCGTCGATTTGCCCAAACTTCTCGACACGCAGTCAAGCGATTTCTAATATGCTAATAACCCTGTAAACATGTGACACTTTGCATACCGGGCGAGAAATAAACGATTATATTAGCGAACGCGTGAGTTCGATGATCGTTCAAGTTAAACAGTAGTCTCTCTCTCTCTCTTTCTCTCTCTCTCGAATCAAGGAAAGTAGACAGCCATAGTCGGGAGGAAAGCACGCAACGTTTACAGAATTAAAGTTCGCTTAAACATTGACACGAGCTGCGGATAAGCTCATGAAACTATGTCATGTCCGTGTAAACTACGTTGCGTAATTCTACGGCGAATGATGTTGAGAGCTTAATCCTTTTCAGATCTCGGCAAAACGCTTTAAGCTGTTAAAAGACAAAACTACGAACTATAAGAGAAACGGCGAATTAAAACGCACACATGTTGTCTGACAAATATTTGTTCGTTTGATTATATATCGTCAACACGATGATGTTACGAACAAAATATTTGTTTGCGAACATCTTGCAAACGCGTGACGAAAATCAAGATTAAAGCTCGCGACCTTTGCGCATAATGAAGTTTAATAGCACGACACACGGTGTGACAAAGTGCAGAGAAAATTGCATGCTAAATTCTGGAGCATCCACTGCGCGCTCCATTTTCCTATTACTGTATTTACGATATCACCTTTACACTACAACGTTAACACGTGGCGCGTAATTTTTCACGCATGACGCGACTAACGTGCTCCTTCTACGGTCAAAAGGGTTTCACAAGGAGCGATGTAAAAGATATAAAAGATTAGAGCGATGATAATTAAACCGTGAGAACGTTACACGCTGTTGTCAAGATAAACGATCGTTAATCCCTTTTCCGTCTTTTCTATTTGTCTTCTTTGCAAATAAGAAGAAAATAAAAGCCCGTAAAAAATGTTGAAAAAAAAAAATTGAACGTATGTGCCGCGTGTACATAAAAAAAAAGTTTGGAAATTATCTTCGACATATTTGTGGAAACGTCAAATTTCGCTTTTTCTCTGTATCATGTGTGAAATAAATATTAAATCCGGACAAGCACGTAGAACATGTAGAATGAATATTTGAATCGCGTGTATTTCACACACAAAACAATTATTTGTGTTGCGGTTGGAAAAAATTTCAGCACGATTGAATTGATTTCAGCTTTTCGCTTCGTTTTAACATGTATTCAATCTGGATTCTGTTCTGTAATTTCAATACTGTAGAGAATAATTGTAAAAAAGTCATAATATTCATATTATGTTTTTGCAACACGATGCAGAATTTGTGAAATGATTCGATTTTACGATTCGATACCTTTACGATTAGTTTTTATAAAATCTTTGTTTAATGTCTTGTACGTAATATTGGAAAAATAATTTCATATTTTTTCTGTGCGGCTTAATTTATCGGAAAAGTTCAAATATGTAAATATTGCACAGGTAGTTGATTCACATGTAAAATATTTAAAGCAAAGTGAAATCAGTAAAACAGCGAGATTACATTCCATGTGTGGAATTAAATATCAAAAATGATATCTAGATTAAATATATAATTTTTGGTATCAACGGTACTTTTTGATACTATCCTGAATGTTATCATTAATACAGATTGAATCGTGTCGAGTATAGAATCAATTAAAATACTTAAATACTTATATCTTTTCTCATCGGTAGATGTAAAAACCATTTAAACAATTTTAATCATTGATCTCATTTTTTTATGTAATTACTTTTTTCGATTTTTGCGCGGCTACGATCAAGCAAAAAAGACAATTAAAACTTATCTAATAGCACTGTAAAATTAGTACACACATCTGCATCGAACATTTTCCATAATTCCAAGGATCAGAGCTAGTCTGTGCTACGATGTGTAGCTCCAATTTAACGCGCACGTGATCGCTCACGCGGGTACACAACAAAAGCGATATACACAGCAATATCGATCGCTGCACGTTACGCGAATAACTCGATAATTTCTGTCGACAGTCAGCGTTACTGGCAAACAATAAACGCAAAGGTAGACAATCGTCGGACAGATATCGGGACGCTCGCAATTTCACCGCGATTTCTCGCGATCGTCGCACTTGTTTCGCGTGGCGTAAATATAGTGCGCTTACGCGCGCTCGTTTTCACGCGGACGACGAATTGACCTGTCTGGACTTCTGAAAAAATCCTGACAAAATGCGAAACGCGCACGTTCGCGCACGCCGGCAATGAAAGCCGACGAGATTGTTCGCACGCACCAACAATAGAATGATGAATTGCTCACCTTCTGCAGCTTAGAAGATATTTTCTGTTCAATTTAGATGCTTCTAGGTCGTTTATTTATTTTCTTTTTTTCTTTTTTTTTTGTAGAGGTTTCTCGGATGCACTTACGTAATTTTTTTCCGGTAATGCGCCATCGAACGTGTGGGATCGGTGATTAATTAAGAGTTCGCCTGTTCTTTTCTGTTCAATCGCAAAATGCGCCCGAACAAATCGTCAATCTTGATTATTACGGAAGACACACGCGGATATTCGACGAACACATGCATATGTATGTATGCACATCGGTAAATCCGTGACGAAGACAAATGGCGTTCTCAAAAACGCGTCAGGTGACGTTTGCAATTGTGTGCAAGTCGCTTAAGCGGCATCGGATTAGAACGCGGCTACTTCAAGAGCAACAGCCCTCTTAGCCGTACGATACGCCGTTCGAACTTCGCGTGTTTCATGAAAATTTCATAAAAAATTTGCATGAACGAGATGCACCTGCGAGCCGCGCATTATTTGTCTTTGTCAAGCCGCGCGCGACTTTGCGAAGTATTTGCATGGCACACGCGCGGATATCACGTACGTTCCGCTTTGAAGAGACTGCGGGGCGTTGATATCTTAAGCACCGTCAGCGATCCCTTTCATCTCCACCAGATATGTGTCGCCCGCTCCCGTTTTCTTTTCGAAGACATTGTCAACGGAAATAACCGCGCGAGTGTGTAAGAATGAACAAAAACTTTCGCAAAACGCGTCGTTCTCGTGTTTCTGACATTCCGCATATATCGAAGAGCAAACGTGCGATATCCGCATATGCAACAGTATCTATACTGTCAAAACAGTGTTTGGGAATATTCGTAACGTTGTCGCAAATCTGTTTGCCGCGCCAGCGTTACTATGTTTCATAAATCATCAGCGTTTTCCATCTAACTTTATTATTAGAGTGATAGGAGCATAAACATGGTTAATTGTGCGTTGAAAAAAACTTTAACTCTAATATGAAATTTTGGAATTACAACTTCTTAGATGAATTTTATTATGTTTAGCTTCATATTTATTTTAATGGTGATCGAATCTGCAAATATTGTTTAATTTTATGAAGATGTAAAAAGTTTCTAATATAATTTTTCTGCGCGTAGATGTGTGAGAGGAAACGAGAGAAGCGTGAATTGCACTTTTCCGCGATTAATCTTAAACACCAATAGGGCCACTGTAAAACCAAATGATTTGTTGCGTTAATCGCGTTTTTCTTCAATGCTATTTTCATTTCCTATTCGTGTTTGGACACAAATGTTTACATTTCTTTGCGCTCTTTCCTCCTTCCCTACCTCCCCAATTGCAAATCTGAAATCGGCAAACACGCTTCGATATTTGTTCTTGCATCGAATGGAAGAGAAAGAGGGCGGCTCCGGAAAATGCAGCAAGGACAAACATGGAAGCCGGAAGGTGGAATCGCCAGTTTAAATTTTAAGCGAGCCCGCGCTCGGGCGAGCCCAATGGCGCGTAAAGTCGATAGGTAGCGAATATTTATAATAGCTATTAGGGAAAAATTTCAACGGAAGACGCTCGAGTTCATTAAAATTGCTTTCATTGATATTCAAGAAAAAAATATTTTTCAATGACAGATCAATTTACGCTCACGTCATGTAAGAAGACATTAATGATGTACATTTTAGATGAAAAAGTAAAAGATATTTACTTTATACACAAGAAATATCCTTTTCTCTGTTTTATACAGTACAAAATTAGATTTCCGAGTATAATATCAAAGTATAAAACTCAAGAGACGAAACGCGATTGAATCTAAGACGAGCCGTGCAGAACAATGCAGAAGGAAATCACGACGCGTGAGTGAAGAAGCAACGAATAAAACTTATCAAAAGTCTGTCGCCGCGTCAGAATGCAGTCGACAGCACACGAGGATTTGATTGGATAGGTCGCTCGATTGCATATTGCATTCGACGAATATCGAAACCCCTTGTGCTCAATTAAATCCACGACAGCGCGGCGGATGGAATATCGAATTCGTGGAGTTAAATCGCCGAGAAGCAAAAAAAAAAAAACAAAACAAAACAAAAACAGGAATCGCGTTCGCGAAATCACTTTGCTACAAAAAGAAGGAAGAATGAATGAAGAAATGTACGTGGGGATACGAGAGAAAAAGAAAAATATTGACACAATGCGCGCAGCGCGTGTCGATAATTTTCGGTTTTGCTCCACACCGTTTCCCATTATGTCGCGCTTCGCAAACTATTCGCGAATGACAGTTCTTTGCTACTATCGATAAAACAAATATTTGTAGATATGTTATTTCTTGTCAACGTTTTTCTGTGACAGGAATAGCGTTTCGAGAAACGTTGATTAAAATGTGTAATATGTTAAATTTATATGCATCTATACTGCATTGAGATCTTATCTTTTTTAATTTCATTATGTATATTTTTAATTTCATTAAGTTTAATTATTCAACTAACATATAGTCTTTTAAACAATGTTGGGTGTACGTGCAATTGCATTTTTGAAATGTATAAATTAATACACATGGAAATTCGGAATAATTTCAATTTGAAAATTCATCTAAGATGCTTAATTTGCATCTCAACTATACTTTAAAATTATCCATTTTACTTCAGTAAAAAATTTAAAAAACTTATTGCGAAAAAGATCTTTTTTAATTATATTTATTGGAGAAAAAATAAAACGGTTTATTTTTATACAATACATCCACATGTAACACGTACGTGTTTGAAGAATTCTTTGAAAAGTTGAGTTTCTACTGAATTGACCTTTTTGCCACTATATGTGTACATGTATTATTTGATTGAACTTTGAGGTTCTTTCCGGCTCTTTCTCTTTTCTGAAAAGTTTCTCTACCAGAATTCAATACGTATTTCTATAGAAATACCTGCAAACAATCTAGTGAAATAACAGTTTTGATGGTGAAAGATTTAATTTTTGAAGCACATATTTGGTTTGGGAGCGTCTGTGTGAGCGCGCGTGCTGTCAAAAATATATAAATTATTTTGTTAATATTTCTTATCAACTTTTTCGTAATATTAAAAAACTGACTGAGCGGAAATTTGGAAAGTGTCAGAATTATCTGATGCGAGACGTCAGATTTTCTCGGGAACAAGAAGAAATTAAATTATCGTATAATCCCGCGCCAAACGAATTGTTACAGCAGATATTATTCGGATCGAAAAATCCATCGCACGTCGTGGCTGCGAAAGCCGCGTCAAAGCTTTGAAACAGAAAACCGATAGAAACAACGTAAAACTATCCTATGTCGATTCTATTCGATTTTACGCGCCTGCCTAACTTTTATCACTCCCGTTCTCTCTCTCTCTTTCTTTATTGCTTATTTCTCGTCGAATCCCGGATTTTTTAATCCTTTATTCTCTATCCTAACAATTTTAGACAGATATCAGAATAAATGTTGTTTCAAGCTATCAAACATTCTATTTGTGTTATTATGTTCTATAACACTATCTTCTTTTATGACAAAAACGTGTTTCCGCATTGTATCAAAGATTTATATAAACAAAGTGAGTTTTGTTTCAATATAAATATTATTTGGCTTTGAGATGCTAGTAAATTTATTTTTAAAATGCTGCTATATAAAAATTATTTTATTTAAATCTTATAGAGACTATTGCACAGATTGCGAGATATTACGAGATATTCCGAGATATTCGACTTCTAGCTCAGATGTTTTTTGCAATGGAGTTTTTAAATTTTATAGGATAAAATAAGTAGAAAATAAGTTGAAAAATATATTTGCGCATTCAGCACATTATAAATTTTGTCGTAATATTTTAATATACATATTTGAAGGTTATTCTAATCTGTTAAAAAGATAGCAATGCTTATCGATGATGTGGACTTGCGTTTGGTTTGATCGTAAAATCGTGTCGCGACATCACCTGCGATTTAGAGCGTGCCGTTGGTGCGGTTCTATGCTCCATCCTGAACGATTCACTACGGTTCAGTACGCGACTCGAGCTCGGAACAGAAGCGGGGTATCGTGACGTCAATGCACGCTTCCCTAAACTCCCGTCGTTACATTACAGTCGATCGACGGTAATTTTGCTGTACTAGCGGAAGTAAAATCGCAGATAATTTGTATGCAATCTTCAAAAGCGGTTTTCCTTTTTTTTTTTGTTCTTGTCACTATCTGCGTAAATTATTGCACGATATCTTCCCTCTTTGTCCGTGTCTTGAAAAACACTTTTTTAAAGTTTGATAAAAGATGTGCAAAAGCAGTAAAATAAATCCTCGAAAAATTCAGACACAAAACAAAATGTCAGGAATAAATTATTGAAAATAATTAGAATGCAAAAATACGTTCTTCACAATTTTTTTCTTTACATATGCGACAGAATTTAATATGACGGCCATTCTGCTTTAATAATCGAGTTATTATTAACGCGAAAGATTGGCGTGTAACAATATATGTACAAGTATTATGCTAATTAAGTCTTTTCCGCCTGTCTATATAATGTCAAAAACAAATTTTATCCCGCAGGAAGACAAGAGCAAAAAAATTGTGTATACATTAACATAATAACTTAGCGACACAAACCAATGTCGCACTAACACGACAACCGCATTGGCATAAAAAACCGTTCCACACTCTCTTTATCTGCATTCCGCTGTACGAAAAATCTCTTTTGACGCTCGAAAAAAGAAAATAACGATTACCGAGCAAAAACCAGAAGAATGTCGCAATTGCCAACTAAGAAACGTCGCGATAAGCCTCTACCAGTCTCGCGGTTATTGTTCAAGGTGAGTTGCGATTTACCCGCCAGGAGGTCGAATCTGGTTCTGCTTCTCTCGCTGTCCTCGTAGCCCTCGAGGTCGTCCTCGTAATCGTCATAATCCTCAGGGACAGGGCTCCCGTCCTTGTCGCTGGCATTTCGCGAGAGGCTGTTGTTGGGAGGACCCCTCTGGGTGGCTTGTCGCACGCGGGCCCGATGATCGTTACTGAAGAGGACCGAGGGCGGTGGCGGCGTCGACAGCTGAGAGCCCTGAAGGCGACGCTGAAGATAACGTGCCAAGAGCGCCTGTACCGCGTCTGTCTCCGCCGTGCCTGGAAGACAGAAATAGAGACTCGTTCTCGTAATCAGTCGACAACATCTTCCCGATTTTATGATATCTTTTTTTCTCTCTCTTTCTTATTTTGTTCTTATTACCAATCGTATATTTCGTCTTTCGCCCTCGTCTCGTCTTGTCTCTTCATTTATCTCTCGTCTCTTTGCGTTTGTTTTTTCTCATCATCGGTTTTCTTTCTCAGTTCTTTTTTTGTTTTTGTGCAACAAGACTACTCGTGTATCCCTCTTGCGAGGGTCGGAGACGGAAGAGTTTGAGGCTCTAGATCATCGGGGAGAGGATCCTTCTTCTTGCGTCACGTGCGAGATGCGTCTCGTGTACATCGTTGTGCAAGCGTAAAGATATGCGCGATCCACGCCTTGATGAGACGGTGATGGGTGTGATCCCTCGTGCTCGTGTCAGTGTGGCGGAAAGATCGATAGATGGATGTGAGTGTCGTTAATTCCAGAAAAGCGATTATATCCGGAATGATCTTGAATTCATTGGCGGTCGCCAGAAGATAAAGTCATTCGATATTTCATGTCAAATCTGAGGACTATCTTAAAAAAGAAACTAAGCTTTTTCTCGACGCGTTAGAGTATTTTATTAAACTATTTATTAGTTAAGTATATTTATAATTTTTATATTTTTAAATTTTATGTACAATATTATTAATTTTATAAGATAAATAGTAAAGAAATATAATAGAAAAATTTTATATATGCATAAAAAGTGAGAAAAGTATTCTAAATAATAAAATAGTTACAATTTGTTTTACTTTTAATTAGAATTTAATAGAAGTATTTTTTTTAATGAAAGCAATTGAAAATGTATAATATAGTATAATGAATCTCTCAAGATGGTGCAAGGGGAAGAAAAGATTGAAGGTTCCAAAAGCAATTACGCAGCAGAATTGTATCTTCTGAATTTCGACGCATCGACTGGAACGCATAATCATAATACGGAAACAACATACGGCAGAACATTCAAGCAAGACACTTCATCCGAGTGTCCATCTGCGTTTGATGTTTGAGAGCATTTACGAATCGTCGCTCGACGTCGATGTATAAGCGCTTCTTGCGCTCGCAAACACTACTCGATGTCGCCCTGCGCGATCAACATTCAAATGCCATTGATCGTTATGCACGAGATATAAAGAAATCGTTATAATGTAGCTCTTTAATTACACAAATCGCGCTGCAATAAAATTGTTCACATAGCAATATATCTTTCGAGAAATCAATACAAAATTTCTTTAAAAAATTTATTTACGCTATTTTAAATTATCTTGTTTGAATACAATCTTCTTAAATTGAAGTGATCGTTACTTTTTAATTTAAAAATCCCATTCAATTGCTAATTGAATTTTACACGAGTTTGAAAGTAACACGGAAACAGATGATTAAAGAACCGCGATGGACTCGACGAAGCTGTTTGCTGTTCGGGATTTGCGGCAGTAAGAAATCCAATTTTCGGCGAAGTCCGGCAATGAGAACGAACGCAATTACATCGACTTCTTCCTGTAAGTCTGTCTCGCTGGCCTGTCTCGTAATTGAATTGGATCGATTATATCGCGCGAATCCTACCATTCCTCTTCTCGATCCTGTTTGCCTTTATTTTATTTTACCTTTTTTTTTTATCTTGATTTTTTTTTGCCTCACGAAGACGATCGTCAAACTGTTATTCTGCGCCGCGGCTTCGTGTAATTAAATCGCACAAGTAAAACGTTGATTCCATTACGCAAAAGCGACTGGCAAACCGGCGGAAAACAAGCGGCGTGCGCCGCTCCGCTTTCTTGTTATATTTCGCGCGAGAAAATGTACGCTTAAGTTGGCCCGCAAAGGATCAACGCGGACGTGATGCCCCGAAGGATTTTCAGTCGCTGTCGCGATCTTTTTATTCCGCGAGAATCTTGTTAACCTTGCTTTTGCACGCGGATTAATTCGTACGACGATTATACATACACTAAATAAGCAATAACTTATTTTGTCTTGTACCATCGTCATATTTGCTTTTTATTTTTTTTTCTTATCTAAAACTAGATAATATTATATTTAAACACGGCAACGCGTGTTCGATTTGAGGCAATTACTAGGATATTTCAATCTGCGACCTAAATTGGCGAAATATTCAGGTTTATTTATTTACAAAAATTGAATATTTTTACCTCCAAAGCCCAAATCGTGACGTTAGGTTAAATCGTAAATAATTAACTGATAAATCGAGAAGAAAATCGTTGAAAATATTGATCGAGCGTTTGAAAAATATCGGACGGAAGCGCGAATGGTAATAACGTATCGTTCGAATTTTCCCGTTGCCTGGCCTGAAGCGAGAATCAAACACGACCAAAACTAATATTTGATGCGTGTTACGGCAATTAGAACAATTCTCGTACACGCGCTTCCGCAAGACAACCCGTTACTCTCTCTCTCTCTCTCTCTCTCTCTCTCTCTCTCTCTCTCTCTCTTTCTCTCTCTCTCACTCTCTCAATAGGTATCGGAAAAATAATAAAACGTCGCGCTCCAAATTATTTCGCGACCATTTTCATCTATTGGCAGCGGAAGAAAAAACTCGGGAGTAATCGCGCGAAAATGGTCACGCCGTGAAAATGGCCTATCGGACAAATTGTATATTTTGATAACAAAAAACAATTTTCCGACGTCCTGGAAAACCACAGATTTTATTGAACAATTGATCGAAAAAGCAATCGTCTTCGAAATTATTGTCGCAAACATTATCGCATTTCTCAGCAATTGAGAGCTTGAAACAAGCGGTTCGTGAAATAGAGTTTACGTTAAAGATGCAAGGAGTGTCGTCGGACGATCGGCCGCGTGAAACAAGCTCTTTTGAAAGAGAGAAAATTTCCGATTTGCTCAAGAAAAAGTGCGAAAGAAATCGCGGACAAGTCACGACATGCAACAGATTGAACGGATTTCTTTGCGGATGCCGCGCGAGATTCGCTCTAAGTGGAATTTAGCGGCGTTCTCGGCTAAAAGATGCAAATCCGTGGAAAACCGTCGTGCGGATTTCCCTAAACCAAAAAATCCGGGATATCTGTCTGGACGAGGTGAATCTAAACAAAAGAGTCACCCGTGCGTCGGCACACAACAAAGAATTTGCGTAGAAGCTGTCGACTATTGGCTTCTTCTCTTTCACCTTTTCGATACAGAATTTTGATCGTAGAAAACAAAGCATAGTCACAAGAGAAAAGACAAAGGTATCTTCGACGAGATGGAATTTATCCCCAAGAGAAATAAAGCAACATAAAACGCACGTCGAGAGAAATCCGAAATATTTTCTTCGGAAGCAGAAAATTATCTCGGCTGAGTGCCCGCAGCGTAGCCACGAGCGAGACCTTTGGAAAGAAAATTTTGCGATATCTTCGCGCACGAACGGAAGCGCAAAAGGAAATAATTTAGAAATCCTCCAGGGATCAAATTTCGCGAATGCGATTAGTATTTGATTTCTTTTTTAGTGTTCAATTTGACGATTATTCTCTAACAAGCCGTTACAAAAATTGCTGCAAAAGATAATAATAATAAAAAAATGTCTTACTCTTACTATGAAAAATATCTGTCTCTATGTAACATCGTATTTCTACATTTTTCTGCGATTTTCAACGTTTTTATATTATTTTGAAGGAGAGATATAGAAAAAACTCACCGCAACAAGATATTTCGATATTTCAATACATTCAACTCGAGCTTATTGCATTTCTTTCTACTACAGAGAATATGAAAAGAGGTGGCGAACAGAAATAGATCTTTTATTGAAAACGAAACAAGCTCGATATTTTCGCCATATCATATATTGATGAAAAGTGCTGAAATACCTTGCTACGCAGATGAACCAGAAAACAAAAAGTAACTCGATCGATAACTACGACATCAATCTTGCATTTTACATCATTCGCGCGCGTGCCGAATTTATATTCTTGACATTTTTCCACATCTCTCTAGAGTAGACATCTACAATTTCTTAAACAAGCCATTTTCGTTCCAACTGCCGAGATCTTGGGAAACTCCGGAAATCGCGTGTCCCAGAATGGTCGACGTGCTGAAATTCAAGATCGACCGCTGCGACGGCGCAACTGGGAAAAGATCAAATCACAAAGTCGAAGTGGAACTTTTCCGAAATTGCTGTGGACGGGAAAACCCGACGAGAAGGGACTCGCTCGGGGACCACTCAGTTCGGAATTCCAATTCGGACGGAAAATTCGGCGGAAAACGTTCCGCTTTCTGGACTAAGCAACCCGCTCGTGCGCAGAATCGGCTCCTCGTCGTTTCCTGTCGTGGCCGAAAAAATCGTGAGTGTCTCCGAGAGTGATTTAAGCTTCGCTCTCAAGATCCCCAAAGAAAGACAGACAGAACTCGCGAGATAGAAATAGAGAAAGAGAGGTATACGCATTAAAACGGAACGCGGAGTCTGAACTGATTTGCAAGTTTCGCGTCTCCTTATCCGAGCCGACATCGCGCGCGGAAACTAACCACCTCCCCGTAAAGCCATTGTCCCCACTTCATAATTCAATGACTTTCGGAACTGTGTTTCCCGGACTATTTCCTGAATGGGTCTTCTGAATGTTTTATGCGATTTTAAGATTACGAGAGAGAAGAGAGAGAGAAAGAGAGCAGCGACAGCAGCATGAACCGCGATAGCACGCGTTACGCTTTTACCGTAATTGGATCTAAATTCTGGAACGGACGAACGGAAGTCTAATAAAAGCTCTCCGCCGCGCTCGAACGCGGACTATTATTGTATTGGAGCCAATGTCCTATTAGCAAATTATATATAGATAGCATTGAGAAATGTCAGCTGGTGAAAAATAATTTATGATGGCTTTATGCATCTTCCTCTTTTCCTCCTTCCCTCCGAGACGGGATTGTAGCGATATAAAATAATATCGCTTGTGGATAAAACTCGTAAGTGGAAATATCGATTAACTATTAACAAATTTTATTCATCAGACACACATCGTTTGTTGTTATTGATTTTTTTTTCAATTCTTTCTGGTGTAACGCAGTTTGTTGAAGAAAGAGCACTCAATTGGATCACGGCGGGAAAAAACGGTATGAGCGACCCGTGTGAAACGGACGTGACTGCTTGACTTGCAAAGAGGGAAATCAAGCCGTTCAATTACCTATTCCAACGAGGCGCGTTCGTATGAATTTCGTTTCGTTCGCGTCAACGCGAATTCCAAATCGATCGACCGCAAAATTTTTTCGTTAAAATGGCGTAAAATTTCACACAGATACGAATCAAAGTCAAACCAGACGTTTTTATAGATATTTATTTAATATTTCTTAAAATTTCACAATGTTTTTCCACGTGCCTATTAATTACAGAATCTCAGTCATTTTTTACGTGATTTATCAACATTGCGAAAATTTCTAACTAATAAAAGAATTAAAAGAATTTACTAAAAAGTAAAAGAATTCACTAATAAAAAAATGATGGAAATGTAAAACTAGATTCTAAAATTAATTTGAGAAATTAGTAACCAATGTTGCGTCTGTGTCTTAATTAATTTATAGAATTGCTGCAAAATAAAAAACACGGATTTTCTCTTCGCGAATACTTTTCGCACGATACGAGTGCGATGGGTTTGAATACAGTCACTGAGATTGGACTGGAAACGGGCGATTTGCTTTTGGAACGAGCGAAGGAACCGACAAACGCGCTGATGGCGTGTTTGGATACGTACTTTCGAGACGTTTTCTCCTTAAGAAAAGCACGGTGTTTCGAGATTTATACGGCGTAAATAGCGAAAGATCCTGTGTAAACGGCAGTGTTTCGTATATACGCGAGTTCCCGTATGTACGTGACGAGTGCCTTAAGTAATGGTAAACACAGGCGGACGTATTGTACATAGGATACAGCTTCGGGGCACGTTTTCGTCGTCAATAGCGACGACGCTCATAAATGTCTTTTTGAATCCTTTCGCGCGGCAGGAACGGGAAGCTAATCCTTTCGTGCTAACCGGTGTGTCTGAGGCGGTTTATACAATTGCGCGCTTCGCGTGTCATTGATCGATTGCGAAGTTTAACGAGAATATGTCAATTGCCGTTGAAAAATGTCGAAGTTCGCGATAATCCTCTCGTGTCCAATAATTTATTGTAACAACAAGTAAGTTATGCAAACTATTGCATAAATTTACACATAGAGAAGTCTGATGTGTGAAATATGAAGAAGAATCTACACGATTATATCGCTTTGAGACGTTAATAATTTATGTAATTTCTTTGATCGCATCATTTGTCAAATTTAAAAATACAGTAATACTTATATAACGCAAGAAAGCATAGATATGTGCACGGATAAAAAGTTTGCTGAAATAACAAGAACATTGCTGTGTGACCATCAGAATGGATTTCCTGAGTCTATTGAATTTTTTGTCTTGCCAACAAAATATTTTGTTGAAACAAAAACTTCAGACTCAACGAAGTTTTCTTGCTGGTCATATAATAGCAAAACTTCTTCTTCCGTGTATCCATCTAGATTTTACAATAATTTCTCTTACAGAAATATGAAATTGCTTAACTAATTTTTTTCTCACACCAAGCACGTACTTATCTTTCTATCGTCAAGACCGATGCAAGCATAACTGCTGAAATGGGCGAGTTCGCCGATATATTTCAACGCGATGGTGCTTCCGAAAGGAAGTGTCTGTCCGCCAGTGTGCCCGTTCTTCTGATATACGCCTCCATTTCGCAGTTTGACGGGAAAGAAGCGGCGGAGTGGCTCGAATGCGACTGACAATAATTTGTCAAGTCGGCCACTCACGACTTCTTACGTCGTTTTCCCTCGGACAAAGAGAATTCCGCTGGAAGAGCAGAGATTTCCCGTTTCTGAGTTTCTTGCTCGTCGCGTTTCCGCGCGTCACGCGACACTCGAGATCTCATAATTGCGCAAGTGCATTAGAAGAGCGTTTCGGTCTTCGTGAAAATTGCATGCCACTTTGGGGAAACGTCGGCAAGAATTCGCATAAAATATATCGAGAGGTAAGCTTTCTTAGCGCACATTTGGCAGAGAGCAACTATTGTAATGATAAAGTGAGAAAAGAGAAAGAAACGGCTCACTTGTAAATTCATATATCACACATAACTGTTGCTATTATTGAATATAAATGAGACAAGTCGTTACGATGAACCGACAAGCAGACGATTACGTTGATTTACGTATAAATAATATTTACAACCGCTCGTACAATTGCTCGTATCAATATTTATGCAAATACATTCAAAGATCGAAAAAGCTGTTTGATAATGTGTCAAACTTTTACATATGTATAGCGACGTTCTTAAAAAAATTTACTTGTTCCGCGCGAAACATAGTATGTACAGTTTGCGTACAATAAAAATTTGTCACGTGCACTAAACTTGGTCAGTGTACGTCAATCAGGTTTCAATTAACAATATTTCACCTGTATAACACGTCCATCACGAATGCAATGTAACTCATAGTGTTAATGACGGATCAAAGAGAAGTCTTGATTTCGTATTCAACCGAATGGCTGTACTAGAGAAGTGTGTGGGATTTGAGTTTAATTAACGCAGAATTTAAACGAGACCCGCGAGCAAAAGACGTCACTTCAAGGACCTCTAAAACCTCGTGTGTGTTCCGTCGGCCGTTTCTACACGCATAGTTGATGTCCTATCCTGAGAAGGGCGGTCAGCGATCCGAATATGCCGCTAGAGAACCGCATGAAGAATCAAAGACGAAATCTCTCTCGCCTTCTCTCTTCTTCTTTTCGACAAATAAATGTTTTACAAATCTATCATATCACAAACTCTACGATTTTTTAAAAAACAAATAATTACAATTTATATTTTGAATTAAAAAATGTCATTTTGTCAAGTACGCAAAGCTTAAAATGGATTTTACAGATAATGGACGTTAGATTTTACTGTAGATTTATGTATTTAAACAAAGTGTTGCCGCACTGTGTTACTTGTGTGCACTTTAACCATAAATATGGAACAATAGTTTGTGTACAGTGTGTTTTCATCGCCGCGTTTTACATTGCGCGATGTTTTATTTCAACCACGTCGACAGTCATTTTATTTCTGCGCGTATGGAACCGATTTTCCAGCGTAAAAGCGAAGCGGATGTAACGGATGTAGTAAAACGCGCCGTTGAGATCCAGAAATAACGCACTGCGCGATGAATAATTTTTCGATAATTGATACCGTGAATGTCACGCTTATGACGCATCAATATTCATTTATCGTCAATTGTCAAGCAATATTACGTTACTTGCACAAATAAATTCACCGGTAAAGTCGGAAGAATCCGCATCTATGTCTATTAATGATTTTATTTTCTCGACATTGACAAGTTCTGTAAACTGCCGATTTTTTATTCCAAATTATATTCATCAATAATTTTTATATACAAAAAGCGGTAAAGTACGCCACGATTATAAAAAGCAGAAAAATCGGCGAGAAGACAATGTAAAAGAAAAACTTACACGGTCCCGGATTACGCTGTCAACCGATCGGCTTTGCGGAAAAAAGATGCGCGCGGTAAAAAGGTCGAGCAGAATGTCAGAAATGAATGGAGAAAATGAGTAAGGCGCAGTAAGAACGGTCATTGAAACGCAAATTACTCCTAGCTCCATTTCCATTTTGCGAACAATGCCCTGCGAACCTTACCGGAAATAAGAATGAGCTTTCACGCTATTCTTGCGCGTGTGCGCATGTGTTCCCGCCTCTCCGCTTTATCCAAACCGTACTTATTTTACCGTCGTAAAACCGATTCCTCGCTTATGAATTACGATTCTACGCCTTTTTAATCAACGAAGAAAGAGTTGGGATTCGCGAAATACAATGGACGTAAATTGCGCCAACGAATGTAACTGCGCGTGACGTGCAACAAAAGTTTCTGAGTTATATTTCTTATATTGAGAAGAATAAACACAAAGAGAAAAAAATAAAGAAATGAAGTTAACACATTTTTTCTAAAGAGTTTTATTTTAAAATAGAGATGAATTAAAAAGAACAGAGAGATAATTACTTCAAGAGAGATTTTTTACTTCAATTTTTTTTCTAGATAAAATTAAAAAAAAAAAGATTTCTCAGAAAATGTTAATTTTATTTTTGTTAATTTTTAATTTATGCCAAATTTATTTATTGTAGTTAAATAAATTAAATACAAGTATTTTTTGTAAAACAAACAAGTGTTGATGATATTTATATTAACTGATCAAAAATAAATCAAAATTAAGTCTCAACACTATTAGAATTATTTTTATTTATTATTTATCATTACCGTTAAATCGCTTATTGAAGTTTATTTAAATTTGGAAATGTAAATTTATCTTTATTTTATCATAAATTTATTTTTTAGATACTTTTAACCTAAAGTTCTGTTAAAGATAAAACTGTTTAGAGAAAAAGAAAAAATAAAACGTGCAAATTATTTGAGTTTTATACGTGTTATATTGCGATTGATTCCTTTACTGGATACTTATCGAACATCCGATTCTGTTACATAATGTGGCTCTCGATAAATGCATTCATTCGAACACGTTTCCTAATTGGCAGCTTTTTCCCTCGCTAATTGGAAACGATCTTCAGAAGCTTTTCCTGCAAGAAGAGATCTCGAATTGGAAAGACGCGTATCGGAAAAATAGAGAGAAAACTCCACGTCGTCGACGAGGGATGAAAAACATTTTCATAGGTAGCATCGCGGCATCAGAAACATACGCGCATCATAAATTATTATTGTTCGACTATACAGTTTATCACTTCTGACGGATAATCTTGTGTATGTGTACACGCGCAATATCGTTTGTTGTGAAAACGAATACGAGATACCGATCAAACGCCATTTTATTTTTAACAGGATTATAACGTATAGGATTTACTGCAGTTTATTATATTAGTTTGTTTAGCTTAAATTATGTTGCAGTAACGACATAAACAAATATTCAAAATGGCATATATTACTATAAACAAGTATGTTTGCTTAAATAAATAAATAAATCAAGTGATTTCCGTATAAATAGAAATTTCCACCGTTTGTGACATGATGTACTGTGCGTGATCTTTTCACACATGAAATTCAATTTCTATTTAATTACTTTATTGATACATGTATGTAATATGACGCGGAGCGTACATAAAAACTCGAAAACGAGAAAGACATTTCTGTGAAGTAATATTGTTTTTGACTGGTTTTGTAAAACTGTCGTATCAACACGCAAACCACACACATTCTAGTTTTTGAAAACGGTTGATTTCATTGATCAAAACAAGCGATCGATACTTTTTCATATTTATTCCCTTTATCTTAAACAATCCGCTTTTTTATTACAATAAAATTCCATCGATATCATAAGTGATAGTTTTTCATTCACACAAAAAAGCATTTTGGTTAGTCAACGAAATTTAAAGTGTCGTGTAAATGATATAAAATAACACACGTATATATAAAATCCGAAAAAAAATAGAAGAAATGTAATATTTTAAACTTTTTTCCAGATTTTAATTTATAGTTTTAATTAATTGCGACATACATTAGATAAAATGTCGTGCAAACCTCATTAACGATTCAATTAAAATTTTTTTGCAAGAAAGCGATAAAACAAAGCACAAAAGGAATACGTGGAAAACGAAATAGAGGAAAACCCTGACGGTGTTTCTTCGACGAATAAAAATTCACGAGGTTAACTGACCGTGTATCGCCGTTACATCCGCCAAACGATTACGAATGCGAAAGCATCAAACAACACGCCGGCAATACTTTTACGTGGGGTGTTATCTTCTCCCGTAAAACGAGCGGCGCGAGAGAACAAAAAAAGTGTTTTTGTCCGGGTCACGTCAGCATTGGCACGGAATACTTTCTATCTCCGAATTTCTATGTGAATGTTCGGCTCTGTGTATGCACAACTGGTGCAGCGTTTCTGTTTAATGACCGACCGTCGTCGTTTCGAAATTTCCAAATGTCGTGAAATGCCTCGCGTCTATATTTATGTCGGATTTTGCTTGATTTTAATCAGAACGGGCCGTGAAAAGTTTGTTCGAATATTATTCTCACTTTTAAAAGTGAGAAATGAATACTGACTCCCGCGCGAATTCTATTTTCATACTTCGATTATTAACAGTAATATTCATTCGTCTTTAAAAAAAAAGACGATGTTATATTTTAATCCAAATCAATAATTTATCTGTCTATGCGAAAAAGAGAGAAGAAGAAAGAAAAAATGACAGAGAAAATGAGAAAGAGAAAATACTATTATAAATATCACGAAAATCTTTCGAAATGTTAAAAGCCAATATTTATAACTGCAATTGATATAATTGTGTTAAAACAAAAATATTTTATCGATCGATATCATATTTGAACTCACGCTTGT
Organism: Pseudomyrmex concolor; assembly: GCA_014839585.1. Lineage (NCBI taxonomy): Eukaryota > Metazoa > Arthropoda > Insecta > Hymenoptera > Formicidae > Pseudomyrmex > Pseudomyrmex concolor. The sequence continues at coordinate 6,697 of QVOB01004238.1, read as the reverse complement.
GTAATCCGAGAGATTTTTACGTGATATTAAATAAATCCGTTTGTTAATGTAATGTACAAGATGCAAATGTATGTGTTTAAATAAATCATGCGTCATTCGACGCATGTGTTTCACGAGATTTCAGAAATTATTCGCGTTTATAAAACTCCCATGAAACATTAATGGCAATCGCAGGTCCCGGCGAGCGATTTATTCATACGAAACGTCGATGTGCTTCGGGCGCATCAAATGTTTAGTCTTCAATAAAATTTCAATTTCCAATCTTCCGGGTGGAGGAAGGTACCGCGGAAGAGAAGCGATCGGTCGCGATTCTTAAAGTTTGCAGCCTCCCGACGAATTACGACGGTGTTCGCAGCGTAAATGTTTGAACGGCTGCGGCTGTCGAGGTGTACGCTAGTGCATGTGCGCTTGCGAGATGTGAAACGTCGGTCTAATGGCTCCGAAATTGTATAGAAAGTTACGAGCGTCTCGCTGAGATCCCTTGAAAGCTTTGCGAGATAAAGCTCACGTCGCTGGAAGCTCCGCGCGATCATCGGCAACTTCCACAAATGGTTATATTATTAATTAATTCAAAGTTTGCAACGTCGAAACAAAATAAACTAATATATTAATAATTATCATTATTATAAAAGTAGACATTCAGTACATATAATCACGAGAGTGCTCTTTAATTACGGTTTGAATTATAATATAGAAGTTTTGCAAAACGGATTAACGATATAAAATACACACACGTATTCGGCAGTAATTGCTTACTGCGTAAGCATTTTCTTTTGAGTTTTAGACTAATTAATTAATATAATATGATGTCATGTCTCATCAAAACGCGCCAATAGAGAGAAAGTACGAATATTTAGCGAAAGTTGCACAATGTTGCTTGAAAGCTTTGTGAGATGAGCCTTCGTGGCTGCGAACTACCTAAAATACGAGAAGTGTCTCTCGAGGCAATGTAAGTTCCAGGAATCTACGTCACTTATGTAATGTAACGTTACATTACCGCATGCGCGAAATACATTACCAGACTCACAGGATGGGACTGCTATCGTTCGCAGAATATTTCATAAAACTGCTTGTCGATATTGTATGAAAAAATTTAAACGTTAAAATTTAAACGTTATTATGTACGACCACTTTTTGTTATAAAATTAGCTTTTATATGTAATTGATTCATTTATTAAATTTTGTACAATAATTTTCATATAGTTTTGTTTAATAATTTTTACATGGTTTTCAAACATATTTTTATGCACACAACTTTTCGGAACGTTAAAACATCGAGGCCGATGTTAAAAGAAAATAAACAGACTTTATATTTCAATTTAGTGATAATAACGTGTACTGTTCGCAATTATTCATCTATCACACAAAAATATAAAAGATAATTGAAAAATTCAATTCAAAATTCTATTGTAAGTATTTTAAAGTGCATAAAATACAAATATTTCGTACATACGTCGAATTTAATAAAAATCGCTAAATGATAATAAAAAAATAGATTTGAATATCGACTGCGCGAGTGTAGCTGAACAAAACTGTGTACTGTATCTCAATTTTACTTCTATATAGATCGAACTATTCAAATAATAAAATATTGTGAAATAAAATTGCAAACCAACAAACTCTAACGAGAAAACACCTCGGACAAGCAACCAAACTGAGAATTTATCGATGTTTTATATGTAACAGACAACATGTATAAATATTAGAAAAATAATATTATAATAGGGAAAGTGAAAAACCAAAGAGAATACAAAATATTTGTTAAAGTAATTAAGGAAAAAAAAGCATTCGCGTTGGGAAAGTCATATCTACGCTACATCCGATTTGATGCAAATATAAATCAGCACGTCACTCGTAAATTCGCGCTGCTCTCGTTTCTATTTGGTTTTGTTTTTCCTTTTATTGTTGCAAATAAGAACCTCGGTATAGCGGATGTAACCTGTGCGTGCAATTAATTTTTAGTTAATACGCCGATGTGCCGGCGTAGATTATACCTATTATAAAAAAATACAAGCTATTTTTTAACGCGCGTCAACATCGCTGTACGTGATACTTCTTCTGTACTTTTCCTCTTTAAATTGAATACTGCAACTGAGTGTATGCAAAAAAAAAAGTAAAATTTTGGCTATGTAAATGTTATTTAAAATAATTCAATAAACAGTACATATTTTGGAGAATAGCCATTAATCAAATATATATATGTGTACAGAAATTTTTACGTATAAAATTCATTTTGATTTGTGATAAATTTTACAAAAGTTGTGAGATCAAAATTGAGTCACTGTTGTGTGCTATATTCATCATACTCGGTATAAACTATTGCAACATTTGCGTTCCAAACAAAAGCACAAGCGTAGCACAAACCACAGGACATCGGAGATCATGAAGAGAGAGAGAAGAGCGAGGCACTTTCGTCCAATCGTTTCGGGAAAATCAGTGAACTTTCCCTCAATGCTCCGCCGATGCAATTATCCAAAGTTTCGGTTTCCGATCGGTCTGTTCTCCTCCCGGATATTTCCGTAGGTTGAACTTCCTCACGTAGAGAACGAATCCCGATGACCTCCTTCCGCCTTTATTGCCCGCATCGCGAATCGGCGGCGTACGGTTTGCAAAAGTTTGTAAAAGTTTCATTTAAATCACCGAGCGCGCGTGTTCAAACAAACAAAAAAAAAAAAAACCCCGTTGTGGCCGCCGTTGCGATGCGGATGCCGCGCGTCGCCCGACTTTCTATTTCCAATTTGCCACTGAAAATTATTTATTCGTTGTTCGCACGCGGTAATGTAATTTCAATATTAGGTATAGTATAAATAACGAGTGTTCGGCTGCACACGGTTCTTTTACGCGTTTGCTTGCACACATATACGCATATTAATTTACAAGAGACATAGAGAACTTAATTATTTTTACTTTTTATGTACAAGTTATTAAGCGTTTTAATGGCCAGAATTTCATTGTGTTTGAATATCATGACTTTATGATCTCAAAACAAAAACACAAAATGCCACCGATGACTTTTCCGCGGGAAACTTGTGCTTAGAACTTTGTTAAATATAAAATATTTACAAGCTTCTCTATAAAGAGCTTTTTGAGATAAAAAAAACGATATTTGCTTGATGCTTAATGAAAATTTCCGAATTCTTTTTCCCGGTGAAATAGATTTCTTGGAAAATGTGCGGTATAACCGTCCAACCAGCCGGTAGACAACGCGGGACGAATATAGCAGGATTCAGCGGCGAAAGCATGGAACTCGTAGGAGTGCAAAATCATCGAGGTATCGTGGCTAGCGCGATATTCGCGTACAATACAGCGCGCCGGGAGCTGCACCGGGCGGACAATGGCTCTTTTTTCGTCGGAATGGGGAACAAGAGCGAAGGGGATGCGCGGCACAGACGCGCGCAGACACTAAAGGGAGAACGAGCGCGCGTATACGCGCGGTAACGTAAATCATATACCTCCAAAATAGATTTCGAACGCTCGCTCGTCATGGATTGCGATACACCATAAACGACCGCGCGCGCAAATCCGATTTGAAATCTTATCTAAACCGCGCTGCGCTAAGCCTGTCGTCCTGCGTCGCAATCACGCGCGAATTAACGCGAAGCAACGATAGCAATAGCAATTTCTATCTCGTCTCACCGAAATTCCGCAACAACATAATTTCATTTCAAACAAGTGACAAGTATTAATTTAACATGATTGTCAATGCAAAAAAAAATTACATGTGATAAAAGTGCTAAAACATATACATATATGCGTATGCAATTAAACATCTACTGATTATTCGCATTTATTATACGCGCCGTGTTGTGTACAGCTCATTAATTTAATTAATTTCCACCTATCGTGTGTTATATGTGCAAAATTTTTTATCGTCATCTTTTTCGCGAACGCAACGAAAACAAAATCGGTAGCAGTGATTTTATTTTACAAGCGTCACGCGCGTGCGAGTAAAACGGGTAAACTGTTGAACGATTTTCCGACTGCCTCGATCTTGATTTAAACAAAACGCTTAATCGATTGGGATGGTCCAATGAAATCGTGATCGATGCGCGAAATGCGCCAGTAATCGTTACTAGCTCGCGATTCGTTTGCTGAACGAATTTGGGAAGAGAACGAACGCGAGTATTGTCCGACGTTACTCATGTTAAATACGTCGGTTTAATTACCAGTTAAACGCTGTAAACGAAGTTCGTGCGTATTGGTGCAGCCATTCGCGATTGATGTGTTTACTCGGGCGCGCACATAAATTACAGGGATACCGCAAATTATTGTTCCGCGTCTGTGAAATTTTATCACTTTTACATCGCGTATGAAAATATCTATTGATAGTCCGGATGTTGCAGCCCGACGATATATCATTGATTGCACGTTGGCAAAATGAAAATTCCGGTTCTCATTAAGTGTCGCCCCAGTTCCAATTAAAATAGGATTTTCAATTTCCGACGGAATATCAATTAGATACCAATTTTCAAGCAGCTCTGCCGCTTCGCTATAAGAGAAAATTCTGATTTCGATTCTGCTTTAATTACATTTGTCCAACGCTGATTGCCTATTATATGCTTCTAGAAGAGTTCTGACAAACTCCGAAACTTTCTTCGCAAAGAAAGCTCTTCAGCAACGTCTTTCATCTTCAATCGTTGCATCATATTGAAAATCAGTTTTTTTTATATTTTTTGCAATGTCTTGTACAATGAAACGAATCACACAAGCGGAGAAATATTCTGATATGAACACTTTTTGCAATTAAAACTTGTGATCGCAATACAGTTATTAAAATAGATGGAAATTTATTTTCGCTTTATATTTTTTCAAATGTGATGAATTTTTTCTAAACTCCATATTTTTAGTAAAAATCTAGATCCATGAAATAAAATTTGGAAAATTTCCAAAGCAATAAAAATATGTTGTGCTTCCTCAATATAAAATCAAATAGAGTACATTCTAAGATTTCCAGAATCCGATAGGTGAATAAAATAGCGCCCGCGAGCGATTTTCTCGAACGTAACAGGTACGTGAAGAAGACGAGGGATTTCCCGGGGATTTTTCACGACGGGGATATTCATTTTGAAGTCTTTTATACGCAATATTCTTATTTAATTCAATCTTTTAACCATCTTCTCTTTCTCTCTTCATCTTATTCGGATCAATGTCACAACGAACTTTCTTTATATATGTATCGCAGTTGAGTTTCTCTCAGCTTCCAATCTGCTCGCAATCTCGCGGGACATCATTCGTCGGTCGGGAACTCACTCGAATTCCAAAACCATCTCACCTCGCGTCGTTGCGTTTGGGTTTATCGAGCGGATAGAGTATCCGTGTACGCGCCTCGCCGTAGTACGTTACGTGTACGGTCGCTCAAGCTGCAAAAATTTTATGTGGAAACTACAGAAACTATCCGCGAGACACGATATTCCACATAATAGCTTGTTTCGCGGACCATCCCTCTCGTTACTCTTGAGCGGAAAACGAACACATGGAATGAATCGATCGCGCTGTATTTCGAACGCGAGCAATTTCTTGCGCTGTACGTCTCTTGGCGATAAAATTTAGCAGGTGTGTATTTTTTTTTGTTTTTTTTTTTTTACATTCGACGTGCGCGACGAAAGAATTAAAATTGACAGTGGCAAGGGAGAAAATTGAGATGGATCTAAAAATTGAGCAATGTGTATAATAAATTTACAACGCACACACACACACACAAATACAAGAAAATTTTAATTAAAGTTTCTAAAAGCAACTTTTACTTATAAATTTTTCTGCGAAATTGAAAAATAGATGTTATGCAAATATGTCGCGCGCGCGCGCGCGCGCGTGTGTGTGTGTGAGTGTACACTTCGTTATATTTGATACGAAAAATTAAAAAAAACTTGTAAAAAAATCTACACCGCAGTATTGGAGACTTACCTTTTGCTGCGCCTCGTTTGCGGATATAAACCGCAAAAGGGGCGTATAGGAAAAGCGACTGTTGTAATCCTTATCGGTGAGGGGCGACACGTGGGTCTAATTAAGTTCATGTCGGTTCTAAGGATTTAATCCCGTGGAAAACCGTTTTCGTGTTCACCAGAAAGTGAAAACGTTAAGACTCTGTATCTTTCGCAATTCCATGAAACTGTTCCCGGATAAATTAAAGATTGTCGAAGAAAAGACAAAGTAGAACGCATAGATTTAATTTTCTGCTGTTGCTACCGCGACGAAACGGTGAATTTTTCTCGTCGGAATGTACACGGAAATGCGATTAGAGATCGTGAGACACGGTTGAGATATTCAGCAGAGAAATACTCGTGTTAATTTTGATTTGTCTTTTACTGAGTGCAAAACGAGAAGCAAATTAATAAAAATAATAAAGATAATTAAATAAATGACTATGCAGCACGATAATTTTTAATTTTCAGTATGGCCATAGTTTTCTTTAAATGCAAAAAACAGACTTTTATTTTTGTTATTTTTTAATATTGTTTTTTTATTTTACTTTACTGAAGCTTAAGCTAAAGTAATAATAACTATCAAAATTAAAGAGAAAACACTTAACAAAAATTTAATATTATATAAAATATTAAAATGTATGCATTAGAGGAAAGATGGCCATAGAGGAAAGATGGCCATAGATGTTTTTTTAAAAGATATAAGTAAAACTTGTAAATATGTAATTTAATTATATATTTAGTAATTATATGTGAAATACAATATATTTATTGTA
>QVOB01004237.1:0-47031 GCA_014839585.1 Pseudomyrmex concolor | reverse complement strand
GAGAGAGAGCGTGTGTACGCTTGCATTTACATTTATATGCTTCCATCAAACGTGCTTGAATGTTACAGCGGTAACAACTTTCGCGCGAGGGCTTCCCAAGTTGGCGCATATCGCCGCAGCACCCGTTCTCCAAGCTCGCCTGCGTTGTTAAGAGCGTTGCATGCATTGCTCGAAGATACACGCGGGGTGGCGCGCGCCCCATCCCGCGAACGATACGTCGTTGCCGTGGACTTCACTCGTAAAGAGAACTGCTGTCGCGCTGACTCGGCCGGATTAGAAATGGTAACTAAGTCGTGAAATTGCTAAACAAACGAGACCCGAGAAACGGGAACGAGTTACCATCGAAGTTACGACGCGCCGGTCTCTCGGACCCTTATCATACCGGGTCAAACGTATCGCGTTATCGCGTATTCACCAAGTTCCGAGCGTGTTACTCCGTAACATCGGAAAAACGTCAGGGAAAATTTACTTTATCATTTATTCGTATCTGTAAGCGCGCGCGCACACATACACACCATGATTTAATAAATTTCAAAATTTATTGAGAGCCATATTTTTCGTCTTCTGAATTAAAATGAAAAATACAGTTGGCTCAATAATTCATGCGAAGTATAAATTTTATATCACACACGCGCGAGACAGAGAGGGATAGAGAGAGAGAGAGAGATAAAGTTTTGCTGTTAAATTTTACAATTTTACAATAAGATTTTTTTGCATTAAATGCTTCTTACGCTAAAAAATATTAATTAATTAATTGTGACAACGAAAATTCGATTTATTATTAACGAAAATCTCTACTCGTGCGTGTTCAACTCGTGTTTTATCTCGATTCAAAAAAATATTCGCTCCAGAGATATTTCGTTTTAAGCTTGTCCGCGGAGAGTTGATGTTCAACGACGCATCGCATTGGTTGGTTTTTCCGACGTGTTCACGTTCAATTCGCAAGAAATCTTGGGAAACCTTTCGAAGCGCGCGTTTCTCGCGACGTTGCCGAGAGAGATTGTGCCGACGACCGTTTGGTGGGTTTCGCCTGTTTACGATCGCAACGTCAGACAACCTCTCCTCTTCTCTTTCCCCATCTCCCGAAGCGCCTCGCACCGCGCCGCGGCGACTCACCTATACGAGGCGCGCATCCCTTATGCGCCATCGATATTTATGGGGCCATCTACATATTGCCAAACATATTGAGCCTCGGCAAATGGCCGCGGGCACGCGCGAAACTCCTGAATATTCAAGCAGGTAACGAAGCAAAGTTCGTTTGCGTTAGCGCCCGCTCCAGGCACTGATACACCTCCGGGTCATCAAGCAGTGCCTTATTACCTGATTGCATATTGAGCAGAGATAGAATTATCTTACACAGTGTACGCCGTGTTAGCGCGTCGCAACCAATTTGCCGATAAAGAGAAAATCTCGGCGTCAAATTAATCGTTTGTTCTTTCAAAGAGCCGTTTTAAAAATTAAAACGATGTTCCGCAAACGAGAGAACATTATTTTTTTTTTTTTTTTTTTAAAGAAGATCTTACAACTTTTACTTCGTATTTTGTTGATTACGTTGTTTTTGAAAAAGCAACTTTGTTTTTTTACTCATAATTGAGTTACATCTCGGCGAAGTGAATTCAAGTAGATTCGGAAATAACATCGATCGCATTGGCGCAGCGTGGTTTATCTGTACCCCATAAAATCCTCTCGTCTTAGCTCGTCTATAAAGCAGAAGAAACGAAGAGCACGTTTATCACTTCTGACTCGAGTCGAAAACTATATCGACGAGAGAAAGAAAGAGAGAAAGAGAGCGAGAGAGAAAAGGAAAGAGAGAGAAAGAGGGACCCACTTTCCTAGATTAATCTAAGATAAATGTCGCCGGCAAGAGGAACAAGCGTGGAAAATTTTATCGAACAAAACAAACGAAATACACAGAAAACGACAATGAAATCTCTCGTTGAAATCCTCGTCCATCTTCGGACCGTATTTTGCACTTTGTTCTTGTCTCTTGCGCGAGATGGAAAGTTTTCTCTCGAGCAAACGGAACTTCCTTGTCAGCGTAATTTGTAATGTGCATTTGTAACGCGCATGTAATCGTCGTAACGCTTAAGATGCCGCTGGAATAGTTTATGGCAACGACGAGGCAGACGAGGGAGAAAACGTATCTTATAAAACAAAAAGAAAAAAAATTTAGAAAAAAAAGAGTTCTTGGAGATGTAAAATAAATCATTCACGACTCGCGGCGAAATACAGGGAAAAAGTTAGTAACAGGGGAAAGATACAGGAAAGGACTATGGGGAAGGATTAATCCGCTCTTCCTATAAATGCCCGGAAGCGGGCAAATAAAACGGCTCGAATCGAGCACACGCGCGAGCACGTACACGGGGATTATTAATAATGACGCGAACAGATGTACTTCCTGGAATACACGGTCCAGCCGCCGCTGGAAAATGCATTTCCAACCAGCGAGCCAGCCAGCCGCGCGCGCTGCCTATGTGTGAAACACCCATCGATTCTTCTCTCCGAAGCGCACGCACGTAGCGAAAAACAAAGAGAATAGTTGGCCGTACGAAAGTTTTTCGCAGTCTGCTTCTTTCGTACTCCCACGACGCCGACAACGATGACCAGGACGACGGGCAGAAGGACGACGAGGACGACGACGACGACGACGACGACGACGAAGACCAAGGCGAGTTAGCGGACGAGGGAACTTTCGGGAAAGTCGCGCGACACCTCGCGCGCGCGAAAATATTACCGGGCATCTATCTTGGACCCTCATCAAGAGGAGTCTCCTAGGAATCTCCTGCAGTCGTTACTGCCTGTCACGTTGGGTCACTCAAGGGTCAACGGCACCCTTAGGAGCTCTAGCTCGGAGCTCGTCGGTCATCTGCCGGACCAAGTTATGGCGTCGCGCCTCACCGCCGCTTTCGCAATTCACCTTTAATACGTCTCCGGGCGCCGCCATTGTCGCCGTTTGTAAATTGCACATGTACATCGGGGCTTGTGTACGGCTGTATAAACGCCGCGGACAAGCGTGCGCGCGACTCGTTGTCACGATTAAATATGGTCGCAGCTTGCGTTGCGTTACGCAACAGCAGGTTCTCCCCCAGCCAGCACGCGCGCACTCGCTATTAAGGGCCTCGACACCGTCAGTTTCCGGAATCATGGCGCCGATTTAACCGGATTATCGCGCGACCGACACCGATCGATTTTGCACGAAGAAGATCCACCTTCGAACGCGGTTCGATAACGCGCTCGGTTCTCTCCACCGATTTTATACCGCTTCTTCGCAAAGAAAAGAAATTCCGCGGCGATGATATTATTATTATTTAATGCGGAAGTACAAAGTTGAATTTATTCACGTGAAACTCCGCTGAGAAAAGTTGGCAGCATGAACACCGGTTTGCGACCGACCGAAAACTGCAAACTTGCCGCGGATGGTATATCTTGGCTGCGATCTTCGCTCTTCTCGGTAAATCAAAGCAAGACTCTAAGGCACGACTTGTTTACCGACAATTTCATGCCTTATCGAGTTTTGCATCGTGCAAAATAAACAGCGCAAGATCCACAAGATGTGAAGTTCCAACGTCGCGCGCGTTGGTCCTTCACGATAAACCGATATCTCGAGACGTCATTCCCTTTCGCTTCGGCGAGGAAGCAGCAAATAAGCTTCGGCTTGAATTTGCATTAATATGCGTGTGCAGGCGCTTTCGACGACGGGAGAAAGGGAAGAAAAGAGAGAGAAAGAGAGAGCGCGATCGAAGGCTCGTCCCCAAAATGCTTCCCGTTTGACTGCACAGGAAAAAATTGAGGTAGCGACGGGGGTGAGGAGAGATAGAGCGGCGAAGGGCGAAGAGATGAAGCACGGCGGCGGCCGAGAGAAGAAAAATATAGCGTACCCGCTAACCTCGATCACTCGACTCTCCGCCGCGCACCGGCATTAAAAGCTTTCGCTGATTTTACGCTTTGATTTCGCCCGGGTGATCGAGGGGCGACCACGCTGTACAACACGTACACTTTGACAGAAAGTTCAACCGCGCTCGCCGACCTCGATTCTCCGGCGTCAACGTCCCGGTCAAGCTTTCCCGAAGAACTTCGCGAAAGCGCCCTGCCACCACCATCACCCTTCGCCCGCTTTCCCTTCCCCGGTTAGAAAGCAGCCTGCCACAACCCTTCGTCGTGCTGCTCTCTCGCCCTCTTCAGCATTGCCGACCCGCCACACCATTCCCCCCTGTGTTCGGTCCTCGTTCCTTCCTCTTCCCTCCCTTTGCTCCCGTCCGCGAACCAATGTGTTTTCGAGCGAGCCGTCGCCCGTCCACTCACAAAGTGGACGAATCGATATATCGCAGCACGCAGCGCGCACTGCGCTACGGAAAAGTGGATTTCGATAACCTCGTGACGCTCTATTGCATTTTTATTCAGTTTCACGGGCATTAAGCGGCAACCTGATTACGGCAGCGCGGGCGCGCGGTGGATGGAACGGCAAAGTGACTCGGCAAGGAGGAAAAAAAAAGACCGTTAAGGAAAAACGCGAGTATGAGAACGCGGCTATGAAAAAAAAAGAGAAAAAGAGAGATAAAACGCGTCACATAATAATAATAATAATAATAATAATAATAATAATAATAGTAACAATAATAATAATTACGTTCTCTTGTTCACCCAGATTCAAGCGAGTTTTGCCCGTTTGTGCCGAATTTCGCGCTATTATGTAACAGCGCAGTTGTTACATAACTAATCGGACAGCGCATTAATCCGCGATAAAACTTGCATCGATTGTTCGAATTACAATAGCGAGCCAAGCGTGGAATTAATTGATAAAATCCGCGAGCGTTAAACGTTAATTAACGCGCGACGTTGTTGCGGGATGATTAAAGGATGGTTCTCCCCGATCTCTCGGGGAAGACCAACTTCGACGTAACTCGCGAACCGCACCAGGGCAAGTAACCGTCGTCGTTACTTGACGATAAAGTTGGAGCTGTACGATAACCGCTGTGGAATTTGGCGGTATCTAAAGCGACCAGAACTAACGCGACGCGACGTCGTCGAAGCCGATGGCGGTTGCGGGTCGCAGTTTTCGTTCGGAAATTTCGCGAATCTATTACACCCGCGGGTATTACCGTCATGAGAAGGAGGAGAAGGGTGCGAGCGACGTCGTAACGATCGGCGATAGTTATCACGGAGTGACGAGGAGGGTAAACAAAAGGACGGAATCGGCGGTTGTTGCACACCGATATATACGCGACTCGTGCGAGCGACGAAGAAAAGGTGGCGCGCTGATGGAAAAAACGGGCGGTGGAACGAGAGGAAGGTGTTGGACGGTATTATAGAAAGCGAACGTCGGGAAGAAAGAAAGACGGAGTCCACAAGAGAAGACGGCGAGGACATAAGAGGGAATAAGATAGCGCGAGAAGATGAGGAGGCAAGAGAGGGATAAATATTACATAAGATGGTACTTCTCCTTTTTCTCTTCTGCCTCATCGAGACCGAGGATGTGCCTCTTTAGTCGATATCAGTTGCCCTCGATACGTTACCCGCGTCTAACCTCCTTGCGCGCTATCCCTTTAGCGCGTCAGCCTTCGTCAAACCCTTCTCCGCACGACGGCTTATCATTCCTCTCGGTTATCATTTTGGTCTTCTCTCTACCTCCTCTCTAATCGCGAAAACCGAGGTATTTCGTCTATCTCGGCGGAGTGAAAGACGAATGAGAAAGAGAGAGAGAGAGAGAGAGAGAGAGAGGGTTACTTTAATTTGTCCCTTGCGAATTTAAGCGACAGCCTGCGAAATATTGTCTCTCGCGCTTGAAGCTCGGCTTTTCGAGCTCGCGCGAAATTAGATGCAACGCACGGGACCTTCATTTCCAGTCCGGGCTATGCGCGGAAGAAGGAGCCGAGCGCGCGCATTACGACTCGTGGACAGACACAAAGCGCGAAATATGCTTACAAAAGAATCTGCTCGCGTCGGAAGACGCGTCTATTCTACGTGGTGAAATACGGAGGAAGGAAAAAGCTAAAAAGCTTAGATAGATAGATAGATAGATAGATAGATAGATAGATAAATATATGCTTTATTTTTATTGCGCTCTGGGAAGCCCCCTCAAGCGCATAATAACAAAAAAAAATTATAATATAAGTAACATAAATAAATTATATTAAGTTGAACAAAATAAAGATAGAGAGAGAGAGAGAATAATTGAGTGAGTATGTAATAACATAAACAAAAACAAAAAATGAAACAAAATGAATATGAATAAAATAAAATAAAAATAAAAGAAAACAAAAGATAGTAACATAGTATGAAATCAAGAGAAGCTTAGAATCATGACAGAAAGAAAAAATAATGAAAATAACAATTAGAAGTGAAGAAGTGAGAGCTAATCATTATACAGTAAAAAGTGGATAAACAATCGCCTTTTGAAATCGCAGTAAGGTTCCTCACGGATATCCACAGGTATCGCGTTCCAAATATCGACGCAGACGCACCTAAAGGAGCGCCTAAAACGTTCCGTTCTGCTTATTGTTAATGGGAGAACAAGGTCATCTCGAACCAGAGAGAGAAAAAGAGAAATGCGTCTCTTTGTGCCAACGCACGGGCTTGTCTCGTTCCTTCGACAATAGATCGCGCGAATAGAGAGAGTCCACCTCTTTTTTCTCTATATCTATCTATCTGTCTTTCTATGTATCTATCTCTCTATCTCTCTCTCTCTCTCTCTCATCGCCGAATCTTAACTTTTTCAATTTACCGTCGGGCGTTTCTGCCGCATATAACTTGATAACGTGTTATAATTATGCCAGCACATCTATGACGTGAATATGCAATACGGCCGACTTTATATGAACACTCGCAAAGTCGGCGAGTAACTGTAATCTACTTATGCTAGCTCATGCATGAAGTTAATATACAAGGTTGTTGGCTTTGTACTTAGTCTGTGAACCTGTATACGCATAAAGGGATTAATTTCAAAGTCTACGCGCATTACAAACGTTTATATCGCGTGTTTTGCATGGCTGCGTAATGAGAATAATGTTTTTTTATAAATATAATAGAATTGGGAAAGACAGGAGGGAAAACATAGTAATGCACTGTCTGAACGTATCGACGACAAGACCATTACGACGTGACGTTCTTTCGCGCAGGCAAGTTATGACGTGATTATTATATATTTCGTGTTATATCATGTTTATTACAAAATTTTGCACTTGCAAAATTAATGCATTTTATTAACACAGCAATATATTTAACGTATAAAACACACATCATATATGTCGGTTCTCTTCAAAGTTGTGTGTGTGTGTGTGTGTGTGTGTATATACATAAAAGTACTTTCATATTTCGCATATAAAGTTCCGCGTTTTGACCTTTGGGCGAACAAAGAAGACATTTTATACTCAGGTCTTGCCGTTTACAATATTAAAATGCTACGATTACGGTTAAAACACAAAGGCGTATCGCTTATGTGTGGATGAAAAAGAAACTAGCTTTCTTTTTTTTGCTTAACATCGGAAAAACCAAAGATGTGCGATTACAAAAAGTTATTTTTTTGATTCTCATACTTTGCATACGCAGACACATGCTCCAGAGCGATATTTTCGTTCCAATATTCGCTTTGTGAGAAGAAATCAACTTTTCATTAAACTTGTTTGAAAAATAAAAATCAAATCATTTATTTATCAGAACGTTCAAGTCGTCTCGACTTTTAGTTAATATTGACGTTTCACGATTAAAATCATTTTAATAACAAATATTCGTTAATTATGAGCGTATCTTAAGCTTTTTATTGACGAGAGCTTATTGGATTAACGACATTCCTTAAAGAGATTGCAAATTAATGTATTAGTAATTTCGTGTCTCTGAGTATTAAAAACATTCGTGAGTCTACATTAACCGCGACAAAAAAATTCAGCCATGCGATATTTTTTTCTTTCTGCAATCGCTTTTCAACTCACTTTTTTTCCACCGTTTACTAAAATCCACCGCGTTTCTGTATTTCCCTGTATAAAACACTTCCATCGCGACCTCACAGCGTTAATTTGTCGTTACCTCACAGTCAGGCGTTTGTCAGTGACAGCCGGACACAGGGGTGGCATTGTCGAGGTCGCGTAGTCGAGGGTTCGCACAGCGAGGGTGACCGAGAACGAGGAACACCAGCGTTTCACCAGCGTGTCTTTCTCGCCCGCCGATAGATCGTGGCTGAGAGAGGGTAAAATGGAAAAGGGGAATGCCGACGGGATCGCGACGCGGATGCAATCGCACGCGCGACGCACGCTAGAAAGCGAGAGGGTTGGTTTCGAGCTCGGTACGGTGGTCAGCGTACCGGAACGTCTCTCTCTCTTTCTCGGCGAAGAAAAAGGAAGGAGTCCGACGGATGCAGGCGACGACGATGGCGATCGCGAGTAGTAGACGAGCGTGGGATGCGATCGTGATGGTGTGGTAGTGGTGGTAGCGATGGTGGCGGATGGTATACGCCTTGCGCCGTTCCCGCGCTGAATTATTGAGACACCAGCAGATCGATGTCACAAAAGGAAAACGTCTATGCGGCTTGAAATGACGGGCTTTCGCGTTGCTCATACATTATGCACGCGGCCGCTTCTGCCCCGTGGCCTGCGCGCGCGTGTACACATTCATGCGCTAATGTACAAAAAAAAATATCCACCCTCGCGCGCTCGCCAAGCATGGGGCTCGCCCCTTCTGCGTTTTCTCTTCGTGCGATTATGTCGCGCTGTATTGCCTGTAAAGTGAAAAGAGCAAAAGAAAAAAACAAGAGAGAGGGAGAGAAAGACACGCGTCGAGGTCAGGACCTCCGTCGGAAGGTCCCTCTCTTCTCACGCCGCTTCTTCGTTTTGCTTGCTGCGCATTCCCGAGTGTATAGCAAAACAATGCGACCGTGGGTGGATGAGTTATTTTGTAATCTAGTAGTTATTCCACGCTGTTATTCTACTTTATCGCGTAGTGCGCGGTGATCCAAAGTTTATTAGAGTTTACGAGGAAAATCGCTGAAACGATATTATTAGCGGTATAACGTTGGAAATAATCCAATTAACCGTCGTTCCCGAGAAACTTTGTATGGAAGTCTTATGTGTGTGTGTGTAGATTATAAAATATCTTTTCCTAATAATAAAGTAAATGGCTTCGTAAAAATACAATATCCCCTTTAATACAAAGTTTCGGTTTTATATCAAGTTTTGAGCAAAAATAAAATTTTTATAAACTTATGATAAGTTCCCCTTTTCTCTCTCTTTCTCTCTCTCTCTCTCTCTCTACATATATATGTTTAATAGTACCGCGTGCAATTTCTGATAAAGTATGTAGAAACACTTCGCTTTAAGGTTTTTAATTTATAAAGAAGCTGGCTTTGTGTGTGTATATATGTGTGTGTGTGCGCGCTATAACAGTTTGACTTGACCACATATTAGTATCTCACTATTTTTAGTCAAGGCCATAGGTTAGCAACGAAAGCGAAGCGAAGTAAGTAACACATGTAACACGCGGAGCGAAACGCGCGGATGAAAGCGCATGATCGACTTATGTTATTACTAGGGCACGCGAAAAGGGAAAGGGCGGAGGAGAAATTTGGAAATTATCGGTTTTTCGCTCAACTCGTTGAACTGTGAGACATAATAAACCGTATACGTCAGTGCGCACCGTTAGCAGGGGTAACATGTTGCGCAATTTATATACGCGAATGTTCCCGATCGATTGGCCTCGTTTGTCACACCGATGAAAACAACTAGAATCTAGTTAGAATAAATCTCGCGATGGACAATTTTATTTGTGCGGCAACGCGTTGCGTTTCTCCGAAACACGAATAAGCCGGGAAAAGCGGGCGACCTTAATCCAGAATATTCCCTCCTTGATATCGGCGATCATCATCATTATTATAATATTATTAACTGTGGTAATTATCAATTAGTATTATCAATTATTATGTCAATCTACACGCAATTACATATTGATAATTCAGTATATTGACTGGTTACGAAACAAACCGCAGATTTTATTAAAGCACTCGACAATCCTTGTACAATGCGGCAAGTAATAATATTGAGACGACCGTAGACGTAACTGAATATAAAAGCTAAAGAAACGATCACACAAAATTGTTGTCCATCGCGCGAAGCCCTCTACGGGGATGATACTGACGTCATCGAATCGATAGCCGCGATTACTCTTCGTAAACTCTGGAACGTGGTAAACAAAGCCTACGCCTTCCAATTTAACGCGCGTGCTATGTTTTATCTACAATTTTCTTTAACCGTGTCGTGTAGAGTATGTGGACAGAGCAATATCGCGTAACGTTGGTTTATCCGTCCGCGATCGATATATCCGCCTGAAACGGAGAAAAATGAAAAGAAAAAACGCGTTAATTGCGCGTCCGATTGTGTTGGACCTTATCTCACGAAATAGATGAAATGGAACGTTTCTGTGTTTATATTTGTCAAAGTAGCATGCACACAACGTGCATCGTCGACTGTTTAAAAGCAAAGAAATTTGTTGGATGCTCCTGCCCCCCCCCCCTCTCAAGGTGGACATCCATCGATACGATATCCTATTAAAACGAAAGCAAATAAGCGAATATAATGCAGAAATCATTTTTATCATTGAAAGTTCTATCACACACATACACACTCGCGCGCGCGAGACAAACTGTCTCTTAAAACAAAAAAAGGAGCAACGGTCTCGTTCGTTCGATGTCACAAATTTAATGCAAGTCTTTTATACCGTTGTCAGGCTTCCGAGAATCTCGAGCTTAAAAATTGAAAGAGCAACGAGGAACGAAAGTGGGATAATACAAGAGTGGAAGCGAGAATAGCGTGTTGTCACGAAGTTGTCAGAGAGAGAGAGGGAGAAGACGGTGCGGCGCGGCATCGTCGCGCGGAAGGTTGAGGCGAAACGAAACGGTTCTTTGTCCTCCCCTCGCGAGAGAAGCAGTTACATAATTCCATTATTTATAGCCAATATATCCAGTTGAAGACAGAGGGGAACGAGACGAGAAGAGCGAAGCTGCGGCTTAGCTTAATTAATTTACGAAGTATCCGCGCGTTCTCAGTAGAGTGTTCCGAAGAGAAAATAGAATTTCTGAAAATTCCCGTGCGTTCTTCTCTGGAGAATGATACCGCTAGGACGTTTCAAATATCATATTGCGCTCTTTTGTTTTACTTTTTCAAAATCTAGTGCAAGACGAGCATGTCAATTGTCAGTGTTCTGAATTTATGTATAAAACTGCGTGCGTTTTCCTTTGTGGAAGCGAACGTAAAGACAAAGATGGAGAGATCGAATGTGGATACGAACCAAGAGGTCATTGTACCCTCACCCGCCTGATTTTTAATACACCTGGTCAGTTGCTCTCCCCCTTTCTTCTTTCATCCCTTCGTATCTCGCGCACAAACCCTCGTAGCAATTATACGCTATCTAGTAATTTACCCACTTTCCGCCTATTGAAACACCGCACCGTGACTTCTACCTTCTTCGCGCACAATCAATTGTCTCGAATAATCGTTGTTGTTTGCTTTGTGAATTCCCGCTAAACACTTTTTTTCAGATCGCACTGGACTTTGTGATCAAATATTTTTATTATTTAACATTGTTTTGCATATTACTGAAAATTTTTGCAGCCGCTAAATTTTTGACTGTCTTGGAGTATGCAACAAAATTTATTATAAAATAAAAAATTTTATTATAAAATAAGAAAAATGTTGCGACAATTTCTACCGAGATCAATTAATTTTATTAAAATTAATTAGAGAAGTAACGCGAGTTTTAGGTTAGGTTAGGTTAACTATTAAACAAGACTTGATATTTAATGTTCTTTCGCGCGGTGTATGCTAAACACAAGACGTAACCGAAACCTCACGTTGATCCACAGATTTACGCTCTCTATCTCTTTGGGAAATAACATATGGCACAGCTCTCTCTCTCTCTCTCTCTCTCTCTCTCTCTCCTCTCTCTTATCCTTAGCTATTAAAATAACTAGCTGATTGCGTGCGCCTGCTGGAGCGTAATAGCTTTCGAGCGCAAACGAACGAGGCGGCTTGCTGATGCCATCGGTTCCCCTTCTGAAACTCGGTTGCTTTTTCATTTCTTACGCAAGATCGATCAATCAAGGACCAACTTGTGTACAATCCTTTTTTTATTATGCTCGGAAGAACATTTGTGTGTGTGTGTGCGTGTGCGTGTGCGTGTGCGCGCGCATTTAAATTTGACAGAGGCCGCGCATCAAAAAACTACGAGAACTAAAAAAGTCGTCGATCAAAACTGATAAATTCAAACGGTCGTTCGTGATTACGGACTCGCAGAATAAAGAACAGAAACTATCATGACAAAAACAGTAACGTGAAGTAAGGGCGAATAAAACTTCGCTACGCGAGTCGTTAAGAGAAGGGAGAAGGATAGAAA
Source organism: Pseudomyrmex concolor (assembly GCA_014839585.1). Classification (NCBI taxonomy): domain Eukaryota; kingdom Metazoa; phylum Arthropoda; class Insecta; order Hymenoptera; family Formicidae; genus Pseudomyrmex; species Pseudomyrmex concolor. The sequence continues at coordinate 34,659 of QVOB01004237.1, read as the reverse complement.
CGAGCGACGAGAAGAAGAAAGATAACAGGGCGGGGAGAGCGAGAGCGGAAGATTTGCGTGTGTAGAAACGAACACGGTCTGCGAGTTGTTGTTAGAAAGGGTCCCGCTAATCGCATGGATGCTGGGAGCTTCTCTAGCCGCGGGTTGCTATGGGGAGAGAGAATCTCTTCGGAATCCGCGATCGCATCTCTCTCCATCCCTGGCCTGTGGCTTTCTTATAAACGCATACCGCGTATGAATAACATTCACCGCCGACCCGGATCTACCGGGTTTTGTATCGCTGTAATATCGTTCGCGATCAGATTTCGCCGTATTCTCGGGAGAGCACTGTTTCAGTAACCTTCGCGGATATCGATATCACCCTTGAGGACATTTAAATCTACTTCCATCCGTATATCTCTATCGTCTTATTATCTTTCACATGCAAACTCTCTACGCGTTCTGCGTGCGCTTGCGATTATTGTTTCATTACGTTCGTCTTAAAGACGAACAGCAACGTTGTCGAGGTGGTGTTGATGGAAAATTTTAGAAAGGACCTTTGTGCGTTGCCTCGAGAGCGCCGTTGTATATCGTCCAAAATGGATGTGACGTGAAGACTCGCGCGCATCGAAAGAGACTCGTAAATAGGATATGGAGTACACGCAGGAGTCGTCGTCCGTCACGTATATATATGTATATATACACGAACTGCGCTTGACGGAAGGATGAGTGGCCGTCTCGTCGTAGTTAGTCAAGGATCATCCGTAATTTATGGGAGAAAGATCGATCGACTTCGAATTGCCCGCCAACGAGTGACGTAATGGATCGCGTGCGATTACGTCACGAAACTCCAATGAATTAATGCGGACATGTGAGTGCGTGGCCGTCTACGCGGAGATATTGATTACGTCGATGAATAAAGAGTTCGCGTGTCGCACCGAACAAGAGCATCGGAGCATCGGATCTGTGAGTCGACACAATCGACTGTTTATCTTCTTTTGTTATCCATTTTGTTTTTTTTTTTCTCTTTCGATGACGTTGACATCTTTCGCGGTCAACAACCGCGTATCGAAAGATCATTTGTCATCTTCGTAGAGAGTCTAATCGCGAATTCGTGGGATCAATCATGTCCGACAACGAGCGGGCGTAAAAATGGTGTGTAACACAACGTTGCGCAGAACGCGCAAAAGGGAACAGGCAAATCAAACGGTGAAACTTTTTTCTTCTCCTACAGCATTTCATGTGAACTTTCCGCCATTTTCGCGCGAGATTGATCGCGTAATCCATAACATCCGGGCTCCCGCACTTTCCATATCGACGTTCGAGTTTCGAAGTCTTTTCCCCAGACCTCATCGTACCCAGGGCAAACTTCGCCGAAGTCATCAAAAAGCAACGCGGCCTGGTTCGTTGGAGTTTTCCTTACGAACTTTCACTTGCTTCCTTTCCCCGTGCGCGTCCATCTTCACCCTTCGCCGCTGGGTAAATACTTCGGCCTAGTCAGCAGCTTCACGTGGAGCTGCAAGACTCGCGCGCTTCGCTCTTCTCTCGGCAATTCGTATAGGCGCGATTCAACTTTTTACACGAAGAACGTGACATAATTTCGAATCGGCCGTGAGTTTTCCGCACGCGCGGTTTTCGATAAATTTAGAGCATTTAAAACTATAGATACTTACTAAGTGATCAAACTACAGCAAATTTTAGTAGAAAGTTTAATCGGTACGACTAAATAAAATATATACGCACACGATTAACTTTAAACAGCTGTATGCAGTTTTATCTGGGATAATAAATGCGAGATAAGTTATTTATATTTGTGCGATTTTATTCCGCACAAAGCGATACACGAAAAAAGACATATTTCTGAGATTGTTGAAATACCGCTTGATTAAAACGAAATATCTGCAAAAGTAATCCTGTAATCCTCACAAAATTGTTCCATTCAGATTGGCGTATTATTTTCTTTCTCATCATCCAGATTTAAATTACTTTTAGAACAGCGTTTTTGCATAAAAATTGAATAGCGAGATGTCGAAATTACTTGCGTATTAATTCTACTTCTTGGCGTGGTATTGACAAAGAATTAGTGTATCACAGCTATTCTGCCATTGAAAGCAAAACAATTGTTTTTGCGCAAGAAAGAATTGCGGTATTAAACGATCGCGGAGCGACCGACGGCGGCGGCGCGAACCGTTTTATTACCGCTCGCTTGCCTCCCACGAATAATGCGAGAGAGACGGATCTTTCGCACGATATATCTCGCCGCTGACGTACTTCGTTAAAGCCAAGCTCGTGGCCGACGATCATTCGTCGTCGCGCCTCGTACTCGGTGCAAAAGCGGCCGAGCCGCTATCCAAATCCGCCATTATCGGAACTCTTGCCGCCTCGGTAGGTACCTACTCGTGAAATCGTCAATGACAGAAGAAGAGAAAGACAAATAAAAGAGAAGAGAGAGACACGTGAATCGGGCATGAAAAGAATAGAGTAAGAGAGAGAGAGAGAGAGAGAGAGATGAAAAGGGAAAGAGGGAGAGAGAGAGAAAGAGAGAGACAGATATAGAACCGGCCGTAACGTCGGAAGAGCCGGCAGCAATTTCCGGTGGCTTTTGTGCGCCCTTTAAAAACGCGAACTGCGGATGATGCCGGTAGGCAAGGCAAGGTAGGGAGAAGGGGTAGGGGGAGGCGCGCACGGCAAAGAGAGCGGGCTTGCCAGAGAGAGTTTTGCGAATGTACGTACGAGTGGTCCTTCTGGACCAACAAATCCCCGGAGCGAAAGGAGGGAGCGAAGTCGAGAGGTTAACTGCGGGTCCTTTCGCGTTTCTCCATTCCGTTCTTTTTTCGCGTGTTTTATTTTGACAGCCTCTCCTCGGAGAGCGAGATACCTTTCGGTTCGGAGATTTTGAGATGTGCATGCATCTCCGCGGCCAAGATAAATTCTCGCATGAATAGCGGAATTAAGCCTAGGATCCCCCACGGACATTTCATCCGGCTCTATCAAGCGTTGATTCCTCCCTTTACGAGAGAGATAACGTCCGATGCTGACCTAATTTTCATCGTCGAGGATATCATATTCGCGGTCGGTTGAGATTTTCTTATTTGCGTGATTATCTTTTAGTAACATACGATTTGATCTGTGTGTATGTGTGTGTGAAGCGATTGCGATAAGTATCCGAAAACGACGCGTAGTAAATAGCGACAGAGTTAGTATCACATTTTGTCGTTGACAAGTTTCGTCTTTCAGAAAAATGTCAAACGCTGGCTCGTTATCGCAACGCGGTGTGGTTTGTGTGTGTGTGACAGCTCACTGCCAAAGTATTCAACCATTCACGGCGTCGATGACTTCATTGTTGCTCGGAAATTTCTTCCAAGCCGTTTTTTTTTTTTTCAGATTCGGAAATAAATTCAAAAATTGCACGGGGGACGAATAAGGCAGCAATTCTTAACTCGTAAATTTTTTGGACATCGCAACGGTTCGAGTGTGTGAACATTGAACATCAAAAATCACTGAGAGCGTTTATTTTAGCGAGTGAGCTGTCACACGCAAACATTACGCGCGCGATAATGAACCAGCGTTTGACGTTTGTTTTTTTTTAAAGAATGAAACTTGTCGCAACGACAACACACAGCACAATGTGACGCTATTTTCGCTATATGTGCGCGTCATTTCGGATCGTCATATGCGTACAGAGAAAAAAAACAACATCGCGTATCCTAGCGTGTTAATAGATATCGTCTCATCTCGTCTCGCAGAGCGGACCTTAAGCCTCGGAAAAAAAACGTTTTCCCGTTACAGCTTTAATATAGAACAGACTTTTCTCTCTCTTTTTTTTTCTCCATCTGCCCTCTGTCGCCTCTCTGAAGATGCGTAGAGCGGTAAGTGTGTACACATACACGCGTCTTTCCGAGGGATGGAATCCTCCGTTCTTAGTAGCTTTTGAGGCTACGGCCTTCTCTTCTCCCGTGTCCTGGTTTTCTTCTTTCTATCTCTTTTTTTTTTTATTCCTTCGGAGCCGCAAGCACCGGGAGGGCTTCGCGAAAACGCACGCGCGTTCGTTTGATTGGCCGAATGTTGTGGGGTTCCGTTGGTGTGGAAGAATAAAAAAGGACATGCCGGTAAAAGACTGCGATATCGCGGAGAGTTGGAAAGAGCACGACGAGAAAATGCGTGAGGCGAAAGAAAGAGACAGAGAGAGAGAGAGAGAGAGAGAGAGAGAGAGAGAGAGAGAGAAAAGATACATCGGCTGCTCCGAGTGTGCGTGGGCTTTCTCGCAAAGGGTGCGTGGCGCTCGGAGAGAAGGACGAGGGCGTTCGTAGGATAAGAGGGAGACTTACGAAGGGTAAGAGGAGGACGAAGGGTGGAGGAAAAGGTGGCGGAGAAGAGAGGGCGGGAGTTGCGAGGACAGAAGAGGTGGAGGAAGGGGATAGTGGTCGAGAGGGTGGGTAGTGGGGGATGAAAGGGAGAAAACTAGAGGGTGCGTGTAGGCCTGGGGAATCAGTCGCGGGCGAGCTGCGTTCGGAGTTTTATCTATAGCTGTGCTCTCTCCATCCTTTTCGCTCTCATTGTCGCGCTCGCTCGCACACGCGTGCATAGCTTTTCTTCTTCGCTCTCGCGCTCTTCTCGTATACGCGCCGTGGCACACATCGAATCTTGCGTATCTCATCTCAACGAGACACGACATCCGACGCAAATATATTCGCTCCCGCGAGAAGAAAGAAAAGAACAAATAAACAACAAGAAAAGTCCTCGAGTATCCTTGCTGGAACTTTGATACGATCGGGATTTTTTTTTTTTTTTTTTTTAGGTGAGGATCAAAGTGTGCCGATACGCGGTTCTGCGCGGTAACTCTTCGTTTGTGTTGTGATAAATCGTGATTCGCGGCGATTCCTATCAACGATCGCTCGATTTCGGTGTGCGAAGAGTGTAGAAGTTTCGTAGAAGTTTTCGCGGGCGGAAAGTTCCCGCCAGTGTCACAATCCGCGTTTAATTGTTTACCAATGGTTCATATTCTGGAGATGGTATCGTCGCGTCGGAACGACCAAACGGTGAGTGCGCTTGCGCGAATAGTTTTATCTCTCTCTCTCTCTCTCTCTCTCTCTCTCTCTCTCACCCACCTGCGAACAAACAGGTAGGTCTTTTGTATTGTTCCAAGACAAAGAATGTTTAATGTGTACACTCTTCGAACGCTCGTCACAAGAGAGTTGTGTCTCGTCATCTTTCGACGATAAATTGATCGATTGGTGATGCGACGACACGGCGTGCGCGGAAATGCGCGGCGAGATCGTAAAAGCGAAGATGTTCTCTGAGAGAGGCACCACGACAAAGACCATGTCGTCTTGACGGGCACACGCACGAACATGCATATAGTACTCGCGTAGTTTACGATCGGCTGCCGATTTCCACGGGATTTCCCCTCGCCTCTCTCTCGTTACCGCGATGGGCGCCCACCGCGCCCGTCGTAAAAAGATCTGGCAGCTTGCGCTTCGCAAACGTAACGCCTGTCCATATGTTGCGCAGCCACTGCATGCGTAACGCTTGCAACAACAACAGTCTCGCCACGCCGCGACACCCCTCTCTCCCGGGTTCTTCTCTTCGCATATGTAACCCTCCGCATACGTTAAAGCGGGCACGACACGCGTGAATCGCCGGCGCACGCCGGGACACGCGAGCAGCTGTTTAGACGCCGCGGGCGTGTCTGCGTTTGGTTACTCAGCGGTTTGACGAGAAGCAGAGTTCGTCCCGAGTCTGATTAATCAAGAGAGTCCATTTATTTCACATTCATTTTGAGCATATTGCTGCAACAAATGTGTGTCTTTACGGAGAATCTGTCGATTCTACGCGCGCGTGCTCTCTCAGAAACGAGAATTCAAACAGAGCAATGCCGACGTGTGTTATTCGCGTGTAATTAAAAAAAATAAGAAGCTTGCCACGTAGATCAATGTATGCGAGATCAATTATCGCGTACGCACGCAGCGATGCGATCGCACTCGACGGGAGTATATCTCGTAGTTTACAATAGACTCGCTGAACCGTGTGTTGTACGAGGCATATCGGGATTATCTTGAAACAACAATTCACCAGATAACACAAGAGATAGTTCCGATCGTTTGTTCCTTCTCCCTTCCCGTCGATCGAGAGAGAAAGAGAGAGAGAGAGAGAGAGCGCACAAGTGAGTTTCTTCTCGCTTCTCGTGCGCGCCTAGCCGCGAGCGTGTATAGGTATACGCGGCGCAAAAGTGATTGTATCGGAAACTCTCCGTGGCATATGACGAGTTCTCACGAGACGGGCCCGGGCTGGGTGTTGATGCGGAGACGTGCATCAATTAATGCGGCAGCACACGTGAATGTGCCGACGCATAACGCCGTTGGTAATGCAGCCCGCCACATGGCCGCGCTTTCCACGGCACATCAATCCTAAATCCGGATGCCCGACCCATTCCCAATAATAAACCGGGCCTCATACCACTAGACGACCGGACGGACCGGTGTCTGGGTACGTCGTGTGTAGCGCGAGTTTATCTCGCATGTCGATTAAAATTCCTGATAGCAAGCGCGCGCGAGAAGCACAAATGTGATCTGTGCGCGCGAGGAAAAAATATCTGATATTTGCGCGAAATAAAAATCGAAACAATTTTTAATTGTCAAAAATGTGTTTGAATGTGTTTTTTTTTTATCAGTCCGAATAAAATTTTCTAGCTTCGTTGATATTCCGCGTCGATCGATCTCAATCCAAGGCAGCGGACTGTATGTCGTTAACTTTCTCTGCGAGATTTTTGTGATTCGCTTTTTAACCTTTTTTGCTGGATTTGAAATTTTCGTGGAAACATCTGGAATCGCGATTTTCTTGATTGCTACTCCCCGCGACGACAACGACGACGACGCGTCCGTGACGTTTCTTCCGGGCGCGCGCGGCTGGAGGACATTTACCAGTATCGAGAGAGATCATGTAGAAGCAATGAAGTTTCGACGTTGTTACGACTGTAACCCCGCCAAATGGGAGGCGATCGAAACCCGGAATGGCGCTACGTGACAACGGAACCGCGTCAAAGAGCGCTGTAAACCGTCGGGGCAATCGCATCCCGCCGCGTCGCGATTTTCCGGCGTTTGTTGAGCCGACTGCCACATCCACAACGCGCCCCCCGGCCCGGGCACTCGCTACCGCAGAGCCGTGAAATAGAGAGGCGTATAATGTTTGACATTTAATGCGAAGCATTGGCTTAGATTACAATCGGTGAACGGCGATTGGCCCGTAGGGGGATGCGCGAAAGCTCACTCGACTCGAATGCTCTTTCAACCGGAGAGAGAGAGAGAGGGAGGGAGAGAGTATAGTCGGCGCTCAAATATTTGTAGAGCGTTAGGGAAAAAACTGATGGAGCTGAATACAAAAAAAAAGAGAAGAAAAAAACGAGAAATTGAATAGGCGAAAAAGCGAATGCTTTATATAAAAAAAAAAAAAAAAAAAAAAAAATGCGCTGACCGAAACCCCGGATACGTCAGAGTATGGTTACGAGACGGAGGGAAAAAAAGCGCAACGTAATTCCCGTTTTTCGAGAGACTACGTCGCTTTGCCGCAGTATCGTAACCCGGCAACACGCAGTAAAGAGATACTGGGAAATAGCGGGGTATGGCAATCGTTCGATTTCTACTTGCGCTTGAATTTTAGCGCGATGTTCTGGAAAAGCACGCCGAAACACGAATCGGAATTGGTTTTCTAAACTTGCGTTTTTATTTAACGGACACGGCGAAAACGTGATCATCCGCGCACAAAGTGCTGCGCGCGTCCAAAATGAAAACGCGCGCTGCTACGTGTATATAGCTGTTAATGCCGGAACTTACCTTGCAAACGTGTAGGCGAAACAATTTGCGAGCAAAGATATCGCGTGCGCAGCTGTATTCTGCGTTGTCGAAAATGCAATAAAAGTTTGTCCGTGTATTTTTGCATGTAATCCGATAGAAATAAATCGATTTACTGAATCGATTATTTCACTGAAAGTGAAATTATCGTTTTTTAATTAAGTTCAGCTGTATAAAAATTATTTTTTTTTTTTTTATATAACGTGTAATACATCTTTTAATTTACATCTGCGTTCTATAATATGTTTTCTATTCAAGTTCAATTGTTTTTTTTTTTTTATTGTTTACACAATTTTATTATATCTGTTCGCGATCTCCTTTCCGATTTCCGTATTTTTCTGAGGAGTTATCTCCGTGTCTTCAATCAACTTATCAATCGATTGCCGCTGCACGGACGGCGATATAAGCGTTAGTTTGGGTCCGCGCACATGGTCCGCGCGCGCGTTGATCGCCGTTATACGGCGTGACGTTCAATCACGCGGCACTCTGCTCCCGACAATAAAACGCGAATCCTATTTATAATCACGAAACAGGCGAGCAGAAGCCGGGGACGCAGGTGCGCATTTATTTCGGCAGTGAATCGCAACCTGGGCGATTCAATGCGGAGTTATCACTCGGCCGGAGACGCATTGTTTGGCCGCGTCAAAAAGTGACGCCGATAACGCGCTAAGCGCCGCGATATTGCTGACAAATTCATTTGGGAATTGGACGAAACACACTACCGGGCCTGAACAATGGTACCGGCTCTCGCTCTCTCTCTTTCTCTCTTTCGCACGCGATTCCGCAGCGAGGAAATTCTCGAAACAAAACGTCAGAGGCACACGCGATTCTTCGTCGAAGGGCAAGTCAGCCGGCAACAACAAACGGAACGTCAAATATCAATTGTCGAAACGGCGGAATTAATTTCGGGTCGCAATTAATTTGCCAATTAGATCTCGGTCGGGATCCATTTAGATGTAATCTGCTTGCTGGCAGCTCATCCTCTTTCGCCGTTCCCTCCGCTTTGGCGTATCTCCCACGCGGAGAATGAGAAAGAGAGAGAGGGAGAGCGAGAGCGGAGCAACCGATGCGAACACACAGAGGACTGCGTTCGCTCCGAAGCAGTCGACAAATTAGCCGTATTAACGGGCACGACCGCGAACGCAGATTTCGCGCAGTTAGCATGCAGCGTTTCCCCGTCTGATATCTTACGCCAAGGATTACTCAAGTTAACTTGAGCCGGAGAGACGCCGCCGCCGCCGCTGCCGCTGCGTGTGCGAGCGCAATCGCAGTAATTAGAATAACTGAATTATGTAACGAAAATGTGGAGAGAGTTCACAATCAAATGTAACGTCTTCAAGATGCTTTGAAAGTCTTCGCGCGCTCCGGCTGATGAAATCAGCAATAAACGTTCAAATTTGAGAGTCGCGAAAGTTTTATAGAGAGCAGAGATTCGTTATACATTCGATTATTGCGCATTTTGTAATTAGCGAGTCGTCATCGTTTTCGAGGGAAGAGGAAAAAAATATCGCGTTTTCTCATCGCGGAAGGAAAACAAAATATCCGGCATACGCACACGCACACGTTGCATAACGGCGCGATTGGTATTAACTTGCCGACGGGTAATCAAGTAATGAATACATCGTTGGTAAAGACCGTACGTATATAAATCATGGCGCGGCGAGAGGATGGCCGGGGGGGGGAGAAGGGGCCGCGCAGGGCGAGCCCTTATCTTCAATCAGTACATTGATTGCACGCAGGCAGGTCAAATACCGGCAGCCGCCACTCGGCAGCTCGGCCCTGGCACGATAGCTTATTCAATTTCCGAAACGGCAGTCACCATTCAATTCGGCGGTTATCAGCCTGCGCCCATCCCCTATATCTGGATTTTGCGTGCTTTTCTAGAAAGCCGCGCGTATATATTTTCATCCCGAAAGAAGAGGCTCGCTTTATCAACGAACATAAATTGAGATAATCAAGATCCCGATCGCTCGCTATTTTTTTTTTTTTTTTTTTACAGAAATCGCCCTCGAACCATCTTCATCCGGTAACGCCACTATATAACTCGGACAGTTCTTTGATAATTCCTCGACGTAGCTTTAATTCGCGAAATATTTTAGATCGCGCCGATGTAATATTTCCGTCGCTACTTGGATGATGCACGTACATAAGACCCACACCTCTGGTCTAAACTCAGATCCGTGGCATTATCATTCGGCGCATTTGCCGCGCGCGTGGTTATCATTCGGCATCTATACGTAGGCGAGAGACGGCGCATTTTCCCCCGCAGTGTACATAGATAATCGAGCTTAATTAATTGCTCGTGATGCGCGCTCGGGGCTCAGCAAACACATTTACTTATTACCATCCATCTTGAGCCGGTGCCTCTCAAGGGGGATCGATTTTCCAAGTGCACGCGGCTGATGACACAAATTGCCAAAGGGTCGACGCTCGATCGTAACGCGATCGCCAAACAGAGGCGCGGCTTTTTCCTCGCGCTTTCTCTTTCACGATATTACGAAAACACTTGGGAACGCACTTGGATACGTTCAACTTTCTTCGGCGGTTTTTTCTCGGAGAAAAGAAGCAAATCACGATTAACCAAATTCATTTAAAAGAAATACATAACAAAACCGATAAGAGTCAAACGTGCGAAATATAGTTTTTTAACAACAAATTTTAGCTCGTGAAAGTTTGAAACTAGAAGATCGTTAAGGTCAATACGAGCAACTGTCTTGTATGTATGTGCAAATAAACTTTTTTACATGTAAATTAATAAACTTGGAAATTAAATTGATTTCAGTTCAAAAATTCATCTAAGACGCTTATTAATTAATTTGCATCTCCAGAAAAAAATAAAAAAAAAAAAAAAAAAAAAAAAACTGCGAAAAAGACTGGCTAGCGATCGAATCCGGACTTTTCGCATAATCGCCTTATCAATTCGGTCACATCAAAACACGAAGCGAATTTATCGCAACGTCCGAATACGATGTGTCTACGGAACATAACGCAATCTTCCGCCTGCGTAAATTCTAATATGTAAATAAATCCTTTTGTGTATACGGGATTAATATCCTCGACATCCCCTACATATCTGGCTTCATTGTGTGACGACGTTTCTCCGCGTGTTAACTTCAATCTAGAATTCCTTTGCTAAAATAACGCGCGCCACCATATCCAATAACCGTCGTTGCCAATTAGTTCCGTGAAAAGCACCAACGCGCGCTCTCTTTAACATTCTCGTAAATCACACAGAGAGATTATGCTTTAATAAAATTCTTGTGTGTGTATGTGTGCGCGCGCGCGCTTTGGAAACTCACTCGTCTTTTTAAGATTAATAAAATAGATACTGTGTGTACACACACGAGAAGAGGTTTCGTAATCACGAACGCGGAATTAGGTGGAATATATTTCCGAGACGTGACAGTATCTCGCTGAGATATTGAGCTCGCTGCTAATTGACGTCAGCTCCTCGCTCGCTAGTCCGATTGAGCAGCTGCCAGCCACCAGCGGGACGCAACAACGCGGTTAGTTAATAGTCGGCCATGTTAATCGGCGCGTCTCACCGCCGAAGCACGGGTTTTGCTGAGCGGAAGTCTCGCTCGTTATTGACTGGTACAGATCCCTTGGGTCGTAAGTGACATTTACACGATGCATTCAGCGTTAAACTTGTCCGGAGAGACAAGGCGGAAGAGACGGGAGCTCGTCGTATCTCAGTTCCGGTATCTATGCGGAGGCCGGGTTTCCCCTGACAACGGGGGCAACAACAAACGCCTAATGGCCAGTTCTCGACTCAAAGTTTAATTTCCTGACCAGCGGACAGTGCTTAAAGTGACCTTCTCCCTCTTGGTCCTTCTCTTCCTGTCTCTCTCTCTCTCTCTCTCACAACCCTCTTTCGTCTGTCGTCACGACCGCTTTCTCTCCCGCCCGTCGTTCATCGCGCGCGCACCGCCAGTCTCGGGGAATCGCGGCCGGACATACAGCCGCCGCTATGAAATATTAAAGAGTTAATGGCGACCCTCCTCACGGACTCTCGCGAGTAATTACCGCCTGACAGTCGCTCGCGCGTATCGCCGGATTAATCGATAGCGTGGAGTTTGATCCCCCGAGACGCCCGGTAATTGCTCCTCGTACACGCGCGTTCGGAAGAGACGTGCGATTCTCTCGTGCGCGTTTTCCCTCTTTCCCGGATCTTCTAATCTCACTCGTTTTCCATCCCCTCGCGCAACTCGCCCGCCGCGATGCGACGCCTCTGAACTCTGAACAATCTTTCTTTGTTTATTTTTTTTCCCTTCTCCCACAAGGGACAATGTTATGTATAGACCGCGATGTTATGGTTGCGCTGTATCGATCTCGCGCGGAAGAGAACTCCATGAACCCGGAACACTCATGCTCGCTCGTTTGACGTACATGCACCTTGTATAATGTCTACGTAATCGTGGCACTGACCCCGACTGTAACGTCGCTCCTCTTTGTGCGCCCGACATGCATGCGCGCAGAAAAAGTTTCGGGCTTGCCGAGCACGTTTTCACCCCATCGTATCGCGCACTTTTCTCTCGTGATTCTTATGAAACGTGTATATATGAAAAAAAAAAAAAAAACAAAACAAAACAAAGGAGCGAGTCAGAAGACAGATGGTCGCAATGCCCAGTTGTAAGCGTTAAGAACTGGGATTTTCGCCCCAGTGTGGCGTCCTATTGCGTATTTTCTTCTTTTCTTAAATCCACCCACGTCTGATCGGATAGAGATCACAAGTGTTTATATCAACAAGATCAATTTTTGAAAATATTCAAGTTTTTTGCACACATAATTTTTCGATAAAAATTTGTATTCTATTTCTTTTGAATTTATCCTTTTTTTTTATAATTACGCTTACGAATAAATTTGTTCTTCCTTTTTATAAAAAATGCAAGACGTGTACAGAAATGTACACGTGTGTGCGTAAATATTTGAAGGGCGAAATCGTGTCACTGGTAAACCGTAGAGTCTTGCATCTTCTCTCGCGCTTCTGTGGTCTAGTAATCCTCGGAGGAAAATTGGTCAGAGAGAAAGGACCTGCAAGGCCAGCAGTAGGATAATACTACTGTTGGAAGCGCCAACAGAGACGCGAAAATAGAGAGAGGGAGAGAGGATCGAAGGGCGCGTTGCGGCAAAGAGTTCAAGACCGAGCGAGGTCGATGGAAGAAGAAACGAGCGCGCGTACCACTCTATGAAGGACAGGGAACGACAAGCAGAAGGAGATGGGAGCTGGGATCGAAGTACGGTGTTCTGTGTCCCCCACGTCATGAATCATGCATCCTCATCCCTCAAGAGCGAACTGGAACGCGCTGCGGCGGTGCGACCCGTCCGAGAAATAAACAATGTTATTTGTTCGTTGGGATCCCCGACCCGCCGCAGCGGTTCCAAAGGACTTCCAGCGGGAAGGAGCGCGCGCGTTTCTCTGTCGTCACTATCGTTCCGTCTCGTTTCCATTAGTGCGAACCCGCGCGCATCTCTGACAGCTAGAACTGTCAACGACAGAGGAAGCTCTCGCAACCACTGATGGTGTTTGAACGGAGTTGAAGTGACGCGAAGGACGAGCGCACACACGCCGGACAAATAGCGATACTTCCGTCTTCTTGGCAAACTGGATATATTTTCACCTCTTTTTCCTTCCCCCGTTAGTTTCGTCTTTCGCTTCTTTCGTGTTTCTCTTTCTCCACTTCCATCTTCTTCGAAAGACACGTAAAAGGCAAATAGAAAGATTTCACACGATTTCGCGCGCGCGACTCTGTACATGTACGAAATATAATATTATGGAAAGTAATATTTTCTTCTTGCTCTGTGCCATATCGCACGACAACTAACATGTGCCGTTTCTTTATTTATGTTGCAGATGAACCGTCCTATTCAAGTGAAGCCAGCGGACAGTGAAAACCGCGGAGGTAAGAACGGAAACAAACAAGTCGATTCCGATATCACGATCGAAAATATATCTCTGTTTAATTTCAGTTGTTCATAACAAGAAAAACCATTGCGCGATTCATGGAATTATCTGTGTATTATTATATTTTCAAAAAAATTTACTTAAGTAATTGTTGAATTGCGGCGGTGTTAAAGAGAAAATATTTTTTTTTTCTATTTGTATTTTATTGCGTCCGCTATTTTTCTACATCAAGACAAGAGCAAAATGATATGGCAATTAAAAACAATGACATGTTAATCTTCTAGCTGACGAGAAAAAAAATTAATTATCTTGACGACGTATCAATTATTAGAGTGAATAGGTTTATACAACGTTAAACATGTATCTTTCTCGGTTAGAAATTACTGTGGAGAGGTAATATTATTCTGCCTAGTACTTGGTGCGTATCTTTAACGGGCGTTATATTCCTTGTCAATCGCGAGAGAAACTATGTAATAAACTACAGATAATTCGCTGTAATAGCGCAGTCGCGATAACATGCACGTCGTATAAAATTCATACTCGCGTCGCGGGGCGGCGCGATAGACGCTGCGATAAAAAATGTACACACCGGTACCACCCATTGAGCCCCCGCCTGATATTCATCAGCTCGCTCTTTCTCTCTACAGAGTTGTCGCGGGGCTCTTCGCACCGTATCTTCCGCACAGCAGCGCGCGATATTACGCCCTTTTTTTTTTTTTTTTACCGTGGGTCAATTTTATTAATTACGTGGAATTTTACAGCTGACGACGACGACGGTGTGCGTTCGTGTTGACATTCGCTTATCGCCGCAGTAGCCGCGAGTCGTAAATTTCGCGTCACGGTAGGGATAACGCGGGAGAGAGCGCGTGTATGACGAGACTTCAGATAATCGAGAGATTTTTTTTTTTTTTTTTTTTTTTTTTTTTTTTTTTTTAATGAGTCGTCGCTGGTGGTGATGTAGTTTTCGCAAAAAACGTGCGTACATATACGCGTGCTCACGCTACACCACTATACGGCGTTTTTGTCTCGTGTTTCTAGTTGCTGCTTGCGTGACCGCGCGAGACCCGCGCATTGTATAATAATCCCACCGATCTATCCCATTTGGTATTATTATTTGAAAAACACACGATCTATATAACGTTATATAATATCTGGCGCAAAAATCTGACGCTCATCTATCTTTCACTCGCTCTCACGTTTCATATACGTACGCGCTCGATTCGGTTCATGCGTTAATTTCTATAAAGCACCTCGGCAAATATCAGCTTGTACTATCGAAGCCCCACGATTTAATTAAAAATATGATATTTATCTTTGGAGGCGGGTTGTAACCGATCGATACTCGTTTCGTCCGTTCGACGAGCGCCATCGTTGAAGCTCTGTGCCGGCGTTGCTTCCGATGTAAATAGCAGAGAAAGCTCGTCCGGGAATTCCCGAAGGCTAAGAGCCCCCGTCGGGGGTCCCCTTTGTTACCATTCGCAAAGTCCGCGCCGCGAATCGGGGACACAGCGTTTCTGGTGTGCCAACAACTACCCCCTTCTTCGGATAGTCCTTCGTGCTGGCGAAATTGGACTCTTGCGCAGGGAGAGCGCTGCGATAAAGAATGAGAGCGCGATGCGCTTTACACCGAACGAACGAGGGAGACAGATGAGAGTACAGCGACGAGGCAGGGAAAAGCACACACATACATACGAACAGAAAGGAAGAGATCGAGGGAAAGGGGCGAGGGTGGCACGGGATTGCGTTAGACCGAGATACGTGGAAGAAGACACGGTTGGGGATGGCGAACGGGAGGGGAGCAGATGAGGGGAATCGTAATTCATATGCTAATCTGGAGGAGATGCCATTGTAATCTCCGGTCGCCTGCCTCCGTGTGGCCCCACAAAGCCTCGGCTTGACGCGGATGCAGGAGTGATCCCGGGCACGGTGTGCCGTCGTAGCTGCCGCTCGCTTCTGCGGCTCTACCTCCGTATATACTCTATGTAGACGCTGTATCCACAGCGTAGTCACAGGGAGAAGAGAGAGGGTTCAATCAGGGGGTTACTGAACTTCGGCAACACCGTCGTCGAGTCGCCTTCCTCCCTCGTCATCGGCATCGTCGTGTCTATCCTTCGTCGCGCACGATCGCGCAAGATGGTTTCCGCCACTTCATCTTCGCATCATCTTTCTCTCTCTCTCTCTCTCTCTCTCTCTCTCTTTCTCTTGCGTCTCTCCGACAACCGGTCCCCTGATCTTTATGATCCTTCGTGGCCGTCTCTGACACGACCCTTATCGGGTTTTCCGGACGCGAAATAGATGTTAATAACGTCACGAAATTTGTTCGAACGCTCGGGGTCATGGCGGATCTCCGATATTATCGTCTATAAATTATAAACTCGAAGTTGTGATGCGTTTCGGAATATCGAGATCCGATCTGTATCATCTAATGCCAAAATTTGTATCAAATTGTGATTGGAATTACGTGTCGACGGATATACATGTAAAGATAATGAATTTCTAATAAAGACAGTACAGATTATATTGGCGGGAAATCAATTTCACTTGGAAAGTCTCTAAAATTGTGTTTTACTGACGAGAGAGAATTGTCAAAGAGAAACAATCTTATCGTATTCACATAAAATTACGGTCCAAGATAGAAGATGTCTGTAACCATTGCTCACTTTCGAATTATCGAGAACGAAGATTTCATTATTTCAAGACACGAGGCTGTCGTTTTTCAAATTAACGACTGTCATTTACGACGCTTGCATTTCGCAGCCGATGTTTAATTACGTCGGTTTATAGATTCTTCTTTCTGCATCGACTAACGTTTATAGCTTCGGCGAAACAACGCTCTATTAGCGGTATACAAAAGATAAATCAGACTTTAATTGCGAGACGCTAAACAACTGTGTTGGTTTCGAAACAGTGCCAGGGAAATAGTGCCGTAATCGTTACGTTCCGCGATATCGCTTCTTCTTACGTCGTGCAAAATTACGCGATCAAGAGATAACTCGAGGTATTTACGCGATAAATCGCGTTCGCGAATTGCGCGAGCTGTTGAAAACAATCCGAACCTGTGGTTCATAGCTTCGACTTCATCTTCGATGCTCGCTGACGTTTACTTGGACTTAGCAAATTGAATGTGCAAAACACTCCGTCCGTATTTACAAACTGCGCTTATCTTATCGCGCAATATATCGGCAGAAATTTCACAAAATGGCAAATGACTCCTGCGAGTCGCGCATTCATCTCTTCTGGCTCTTATCGCGGTAACATAACCGTCGAAAGAGAGAAGCTAACTCAACCGGAACCTCGCTCGGAAGAAGCGGAAGATCCTTTGCCGATGAACCGTCGCCCTCTCTTCTCGAAACATTTTTCACGTACGTCAACGGTAAGACTTGTCGGCGGGGAGCGATAGCGCGCATTGAAGCAGTCGGAATTAAGTTTACAGCGACGAGAACAGATTTGAGAAATGTGCGTATCTCACTCGCGCGGAAGTTGGCCCGCCGACTCGAGGGCCGCCTGAAGTTTCGACGACTGGATAAGGGCGGGCGGTGCGCTGTACCGGAGCTAGTTGAGCAAGTAGATAAGTTTCGATCCCTCGGCGAGCCACCTCGGCTCCCACCGCCATCGCTCGCCCTATACCACTTCGTCGTCGTAGATAAACGTATCCCAGAGAATATCGGGTTGGGAGAAAGGATAAGGCCCACGATCTTCTCTCGCGTCGCTGCCAAGTCTCTCGTCCCGGCTGACGTGACGTGGACCGGCCTTAAAGCTGTCCAAGAGAAATCCACGTGGATTATAAGAGTACGTCTCTCTCTTTCTCCTTACGTGCACTTTCTTCTAACTAAAAGGAACGACGGCGCAAGTGCGAAAGTTACAGTCGCTAGATTTGTAACTACAGTTTTGTTTTATGGCGAATATATATTTGTCAAGTTAGTTCGCTCGCGTTTGAGAGACACGTGACAGAAGAACGGTGAAAATCACACGCTATCTTTGGTGAAACAAGCGTGTTTATTACTCGTTTGGAGAGAAATTTTATAGTGTTTTGGGAATTTATTCACGTAAAGTTTTTTTTGTCTCCGATTTTGTTATTGTTAAAGTTTATCTGAACGTATTCGACATTTTGCAATTGCATTTGTCGTAGTACAAATTGATGAACTTGGATTAATTTATGTACGCGTATGTAAATTTTCATTAATATAAAATACGTGTTAATTTGTACTAATTTCTATAGTTGTCGACTTAATTAGTAACTCAACAAGTTCGATAGACTTGCGATAAAAAAAAAAAAAACGTTTTACCACGATTGAAGATAAACGCGGTTTCAGAGCGTCGTCCGCGTCGAACTGCGTCGTGTCAGACAAAACGTTCGCTTTGTCGCGGGAGGATAATTCCTGAGAGTTAATTCCTCCATCGCTTTTGCTCGGGGAATCGCGAGGGAAGGAGGACGCGAAGGGCGCGTTAACACTTAGCTCTGGCGACAAAGGTCCAATTCTTGGTCCCCACGGTGTCTTGACGCGACAATAGGAGCAAACTCTCTCTTTCTCTCTTAGCGAAAAGTACCCGGGGCTAAGGACAAACGGGATATTCCTCGACGGAGGAGAAGCGATGGTCGAGGCGTTGATACGCCGAAGGGAAACAGGCGGGGAGGGCTGAAGGAATCTCTGCGGAAAGCGGGGGATGCAACGAGGCTGCAAGTCAGGCGAGAATCTAATTTCCCGAGACAAATCCTTAAATGTGCCCCGGAGCTCGACTGGAAGGCGCGAGAGTCGAGGCGTCTCTCGGAATGAGCTCGCGTCTAGCATCCGCGACAACGACCTTTAACTCGGCTCGCCAATTTTGCGTCTCCATAACCCCCTTCCGTCGCCAGACGCGCGCGAAACGCGTCATTAAGCTCATTCACGCGGGAAATGCGGTGGATCGAAAACAGAACGTCGTTTTCTCAGAGAAATGCGGTTCGCGATCTAATCGAAGGAGGGGGTGTGAAAAAAAAAATGTAAACTTTTTCCAGTACTTTTCGCGCAAAGTTCGCGTAAATTGTGATGTTGACTGACTTTTTGAATAAAAATCATCCGAAGAAATCTAAGAGTTATAAGCTTCCGCATTTGTGTGTGAATATAATAATTGGGATTTGTTGCGAGATTTCGCAGTTATTTTTGTGCATCAACGTATTGAATTGCTTTGAACGGACATTATCCGAGTCCCATTGTTTCGCATTCATTATTTCGAAATAACATAATATGAGTTTTGAAATCTTGTTACCGGGACTATTGATGTTTCATGATAGTTTAATTCCTGCGATTATTATTGCCTATTAAACTGATTGTGTTACATTCGTATTACATTATGAAAATTATAGGTTACTGTAATTACAATATCTAATTGCACTGTCGCGATTTAATTCATGAACAGTCATGCCTCGTGGTTAACACAATAACGAAATAAAATATCCATTTCAGTCGAATTTAATCATTACATTAATGCAAAACTCAGTCAAATAGCAACAATTGATCGCGATGCAAAATCGGCAAGAAACAATATTGTTCACATTTTATATTACAAAAACAGTTGCGTATTTTATTGATCTTTTTTTTTCATAATTTGATAGGTCGTGTCATATTCATCACGCACGCAGAAGATCCGATTGAAAAATAATGTCCTGTATAGCGTACGAAGCACGCGAAGGAACATCGCGCATCAATGCGATGCCCCAAGTTGGGGGAACGAGTCTAGACCGAATCTTTGAATCTTAAACAAGGATTTATATTAGACGACGAATGGTGCAGTTTTTTGGTTCATCAATGCCATTTCTTTGTTTCTGTTCTGTATTCCAGAGTACATGATGGACGACGGGAGCGCCAGTGCCATCTTCTGGAAGTAGGAGGCACCGGTGGCGGCCGCTGAAGGTAACTTCGACTTCCAGGAGATAGCTAGCTTCCTTCCAGTACCTTTATTCTTCTTCTCCGCAAATTGGCAGAAAGAGAACTCTCCCCCGTCTCCGTCTCCCTGTCTTCCCGTCAATAAAAAAAAAAAAAAAAAAGAACAGATGAGAGAGAAAAGAACAAATAAGGAAAAAACGGGTCCGTTATACAACTTCCCCTTTCCCTCTTCTCTTCCTCTAGATATATCACGCCATCTGATTCAGCCAGCACAGCCCGCCGCAAAGTCCATTTTGCTGCTCGCTAGTGTTCGAACCACTAAATTCCCGAAGCATCCCGTCACGAATCCACTTATCCCTCAGCCCAAATTAACGCCGCCCGGTACAGATCCATCCTCTCGGAGGAGGAGGCTGAAATTTGCACCAAGTGCGCGGATCTCTCGTCCAAATTCAAATCGCAAAAATAAAAAAAAATGATGATGAACGCGCGGCTCATCAGGCACTCTTACGCACTCTCTGCGATCTTATATATTCTAGATATTCAGGACGATCATGAAATGTGTATGCGTCCGTGAATCTCCTGATTGGCTCGAACAATTGGCACTGGAATCCGATTGGCATTGTTTTTGTTTTGCTACACGAAAAGTCCAAATTTCTTCGATCGAACAAAATCTTCTTCCGAAAATTTGCATTTCGTGCTGTGGAAAAGATTGGGCTTCTCTGTTGACATTACACAAAGTAATCTCTCGTCATCTTCCTCTGATCCGTTTCTCTCTCTCTCTCTCTCTCTCTCTCTCTCTCTCTTTCTCTCCGGCACGACACGCATTGTTCTTTAGGCATACAGAAAGGTATTATAGACCAGTGTTGTGCGTAAAACCCACGTGCGTGAAACCTGTAGCCGTAAACCTGTCGTTCGTGTATTTTTGCTCTGTTTATATATTTGCGCACCGCCGTTATATATATATATATATATATATATATATATATATATATATTTATATACACTGTTAAAACTGAAGCCTTGTGTTATATACGACACGAGGCGTGCGTGGTGTGGACGCTCTTAGAATTCCCAACGCGGATCATCGGCACAATGGACCGAGACCGATGCAGAATACATTGAGATAATCGCGGTCTTAGAGCGTCTACCGACCGTACGACAGCAACCGTACCCTCTTTTTGCGCTCGAAAATGCCGAGTATATACATATTGTACGTGTTTCTGAGTTTCCAAAGTCCCGTCGTCTTATATTCCCGAAAACCCTCTTATCTGACCTCACATCCATATACGTGTGGACGAACTATATAATTTTAATCATATATATATACATATTATATATACTGCTCTTTATATATATATATATATATATATATATATATATATATAAGCTATAACCATACGATAGTGGCTCGCTCGTTGGATGTGTTGTCTCGTTCGTTGTCGATGTGTTTTTTACCATATCTCTGTACATATTTTCTGATTATGATGTGAGCTACGTTTATATTATTGTATTACTTAGATTTGATTCTATTATACATAACAATTTACGATATCCCCCTTCTCGACAGTCAACCATCCTCCAAAATTCTTTTAATTTTTTTTTATTTTTTTTTATTTTTATCCTAACTCGGTTGAATTCACATTTCTGTGTGTTTTCTTCCTCTGACTTGATTGTGACTCTCGCACGATCCATGATCGTGTTTTGTTTTGTTTTTTTTTTTTTTGTTTTTTTATTGGATATTACATAGAAATACACGTACACACGCTGACATACGTTAAAGTGCAGATATTTCTAATTAAACGCATCTCTCGCTAATCAATCGAGATTCGAAAATAACGTAAAGATCGGTGAGAAGATCGAAGAATATTTTTATACAGGTAAAAGTATTGGAAAAAAGTTTTTCTTTGTTTTTCATCAAACTTTCAAGTGTTTTGCATTGTAAAAGCATTTTAAACGCAACCGTAATGCAAAAACTCAGGAAGCGAAAATTACTGAAACTTGTGCTTGCGATTATTTATAGTCAAAACATGTGCGTTTCAACCTTGAAACGTGTTGCATAGTTTTATCACTTTTTATTCCCAGATCTTAGAAATAGCTGCAGAAAAATACAGCGAGCGCATTCATTGTTGAAACTTTGTACGACGGTGATCCATCTCGAGAAAATGTAACATTACGTTTTGTTCGGCCTGGTTTGCTCGCCAGTTTAAAACGATATTGCTTTCGCGTGAGAAAATCAGACGCACGTCACAGTTCACTCGACGCGGATCACTGTCGAGAATACATCAGCCACAGTCGGATCGCTTAATATCCCATGATCTGATTTTGTCGCGATCCCCCCGACCTCTCCTTCCACCCTTTCCGTTTGTCGTTCCTTTTCGGCTTTGTTATAGATAGATATGAACATTGGGTGGATATGTTTTTTTTTCTTATCTCTGTTATTACAATTTTTCTTTACTATTTCCCTTTGGAAACGTCGTTTTCATCTGTTATATGTATGTTACACTGTTAACGGTTATGATCATTGTTTTCGTTAGTTGTTCTCGGTTATATATACTGTCAAACAGAAAACACACATACAAAAAATCGTACACACACACACACACACACACACATTGACGTGGTCTCTCCAGCTGTTTAGATGTACATTTGACGTGACGACGAGTGCAATCGTACGTATCGAAGATATACGCGTGCACACACACATACACAAACAAGACACACAGATGTTTTTATATATATTATATATATATATCCTCTATATACATATATATTCCCTCTTCCTTCTCCTTTTAGGATGGTGGATGCTGGTGTAACCGTGTAACTTTGTCGTTCTCGGTGTTAGCCGCAAGATCTTCTCTTTTAACGCCTTTATTACAAAAACGCTTGGCCCGCACACAGAACTAACTAACGCTATTCTTTCTTTTTTTTCTCTGTTCCCTCTATTTCGCAACGCGCCGTCGTCCGCCTGCAGACAGAAAGCTGTTCGTTGGTATGCTAAGCAAGCAACAAACTGAAGACGATGTGCGACAATTGTTCACTGCCTTCGGATCTATAGAGGAGTGCACCATCCTCCGTGGGCCCGACGGAACCAGCAGAGGTGAGTGCTACTGTTTTTCTGTTTTTTTTTTTTGTTTTTTTCTGCACGAAAATACACAGCCATCAGTGCATGAGACAAAGTGGCCCGTGTTTTCAACCTTTCTCGCAGTACGTATTACGAATAAAACCAGACTGTTATATATTTCATTTTTGCATACTCTCGTTGATGAAAATTTGAAAATAAAAAAATATCAGTGAAAATCACGACGTCAAAGGAGCAATGTAACATATACAAAGGATTTATCGTCGTAAAAAGTTGAAAGATCGTTGATAAAGGAATTTAAAAATAGCACGCTTTAGTCTCTCTCTCTCTTTATTTCTCTAAGAGATTAAGCACGAAAACCATATTCTAGCTGAAACTAAATGTATCGTAACACGGCGCGCTCCGTGTATTTTTATGTCACGAGGATAAAAGCATAGGCGCGTTGTCCATAAAAATACGAGCATCTGTGCAATTTTTAGCCCGTAGGGCGGGATATTCGCGTCCCTCTTTGCCGCGCGATCGTTTCACGTCTTCGCTGCGCGTTTGCCTTTTTTTTTTCGCGAGACGTTCGGTTTTTAGTCCCTCAAAAATCGTCGCAAAAGCGCAACGATCTAAAGTATATAAATGCTTGCGGTATAACGCTGCCGTTTTACAAATTTGACATTTTATTCGAAAGAGAAAAAAGTCTTTGAATATCAGAAATAAAATTGTATAGACATTTATATATCTGTGTAACTTTTTTAAAATACTCGGTACGTCTGTGAGATCGCAAAGCTCATAATCTACGGTGTCTGCGGACGTCTCTTCATCGAACAATGAAGCGAGCAAAGGGACTCTTTAGGGCATCTGGTTATCAAAGAGGGATGGGGCGGTGAGGAGGCGAACGGACTCCATGAAATTAATCGCGAGATGAGGCAGCGAAAGAGAGGAAGGGCAGCTATCTCAAAGGAAAGAAGGCAATTGCCTCGACGTGGCATTACAAGAAGGAAAAAGGAGGAGATGGAGGCCCTCTCCGACCTCCGGCGATGATGCATAACGGAGCCGAGGCGGAAGGATATAATCCCGACGGCATTTGAATATCCGCTCGCACTGTAAACAGCGCGGAACGACAGTAGGGGAGGAACGGACGGACGAGAGGTGAGTGTAATTCAGGCGGGGATAACCAGCGGAATGACGGACGAAAAGTGGCTATAGTCGGACGAGACGGCGAGAGCAATAATTTCCGCTGGACGAGAGGAGGTAAAATTTAAATATTTTCATTTAAGAGTGAAGACCTCCTGTGATGCGTCGGCGGAGCGACGAGGAGCGAGAGAAAAAGGGAGGGAGGTAGCGAAAGAGGAAAAGGTGATCGGAGAAAATAAAAAAGCGGATCGCGCTCGAGAGAAGTGAAAAGGAGATGAAGAGGAGGGGAAGGGAGAGAAAGATAGGGTAAACCGAGAAGCGACTCAGGGGAGAAATAAGGAAACGGGAGGGCGCGGAGGTAGGCAGGCGCGAATGTAATTAAATTCCACTTTGAAGTGAAACTCACTTTCAGCAGTTAATAAGATTTTGATTCGCAGTCGGTGACGTAACGCAGCACGCCCATCGTCTTTGGCAGGTAGGTAGGCGCTCGCGACGATGAAGGAAGCACAGAGAAAGCACGAGAAGGAAGGGAGAGTGACGCGAAGGTGCCTAGGAGGAAGAAACGGAAGTAGCACGCGAAAAGAGAGAAGAGAACTTTACAATGTGAGAACTCTGTGTTCCTTCTAGCAAAGACCAAGTCCGCCGTCTCTCTTTCTTCTCTTCCCGCTCTCTCTGTCCTCTTCTTCCCTTCCTCCCCCCTCTCTCTGTTCTGTCGTTGCGTCAGAGCTTCTTTGTCGAAAGCCAGAACGATGTTGCGCCGGCTTCCCGAGCTCTTTAATTAAAATTACGCGAGCGAGCGCCGGCACGACGACAGTTTCCAACCGGTAGTCGTCGGTTTATCACGTGGAATGCATTCGCGATTACTCGTCGGGAATCTCAGGTATGTCGTCCGGGACGATTACAATACCTTTGACGAAATGAAGCACGCGGGCAGAGAGTGAGAGAGAGAGAGAAAGAGAGAGAGGGGGCAAGAGAGAAGGTCTGAACGCAATCTCGGGCTTAATCTCCGCCTCGCAAAGTTGACCTTTCGATGTCGTCGATCGGAGACGATCGTCGCGGTCTTACCACACGTGGCTTGCTTCCAATTTCTTGTAACTCTTTCCCGGAACAGGAGAAAGCGAAAATTCAAATTCTCCCGGAGCGAGTTTTCCACGAGATAATTCCGCGCCGTGGCTCCGACCGCGACATTCGTCCTTACGGACATCGGTATCAGAACGAAGTTACCGGGCGAGGATGAATGTGCCTGCTGCGGGAAAAGCAACCTGATCGCTTATTCCATGCAACTCCGCCGCGAAGGCACATCTCGCTCGGCAGAAACTTTCCCAACACGCTTCATCACCGCTCGCCCGAGCTTCGGTCGAGTTTCATAACTAGCTAATCCGTTCTGTAATAGAGAGATCAAGAAGAGAGAGAGAGAGAGAGAGAGAGAGAGAGCGGCCGCTATATATATGTATATATATACAATATATATATATATATATCCCAACACGATGCGAATCCACCATCAATCCTGACGTTTCCCGAAATTACAGAGGGGAGGATATCGTTCTGCCAACTCTTATTCCCGCGTCATCCGTTGGTAAAGCGCGCAGTTACGTGTCGAGAGTGGAGGAAACGTCGTACGACGCGGCCAGAATATTCTGTTGACGTGCGCAACTCGCGCTTCTTCTCACACCCATGATGTGACTTCCAATAAATCTTACGACATCTGAAAGTTATCAGCGAAAGTTATTGGTTGAGCCTTCGTCTCTCACTTCTGCGCTTGCTGCTCGCCGTTTAAATTCTCTTATCAGCTGATGCCACCTATCTCGAAATGAGACGGAAGATTTCTCAGTAACGAGCAGCTTAAGAAAGGAACTCGGATCGAGTTCTCAGTAAGACGTGACGTCGGTCGTCGTCGTTGTCGTCGTCGTCATCGTTGAAGCGACGCATTGCGTTGTCTCCCCCTTCCCCAATCTTCTCTCAAACTACCGTCTCTCAGGGGAGAGAAGGGAACGACGACGGAGCTCTTCGTCCAATTATTTTTCCCTCGCTTCGAAACATTTCAACGCCACTTCAACGAACGAACTCGTTCTATTCTCGTTGCCGCGCAACCCGCCGCCACCCTCCGTCAGAGCGGAACACCGCTTCTTTACCGGTTTCTCTCCCTCTGTCGGAGGGGGTTGCCGCGTTGTTCCTTCTTTCTCCCTTCGTTATGCGTGCGCGATCCCAACTGGGCCATTCCCCCTTTCTGCCTCCTCCTCTCCCCGTTAACGTGAACCGCTAGTCCGCATTATTTCAATTGCCGCGAACGGCAATAATTCACCGGCGCTAAGAAGATTATAAAATGTTTATGAATAATGGAACGGAGCATTATATTCGGAGCGCAAGGGGTTCTTCTGTAGCGGCGGAAGAGAAAGAGAGAGAGAGAGAGAGAGAGAGAGAGAGAGAGAGAGAGAGAGAGAGAGAGAGAGCGCACTCGTCGGAGAGGCGCGCAGCGTCGCCGCGACATAAAACGTTAGGTGTTCTCTGCGCGCGCCCACGTGTACTCACGTTGTGTGCGTCACGATTGCGCAACCGTGTGCCGCGATACGATTATTCAACCCGGGAAAACAATTCCGTGCATTAAGTCGTAATAACATTGCGCGCCGGTATTCCCGATCCTCTTTTGTCGTCGTCGGGACTCGCGAAACGCGATATTTGGTGCGCAGCGGCAGCTCTTCCGGCGCTAACTATCGAGGGGTGGTATTATGTAACATTTAAATCCTCTTCTCCCGAGTGAAAGTACAATAGATCGCGAGTTCTCGCGCGAACAATGCAATTACGAGAAACATTATATCGTGGCGCTTCGAGATCTTACCTCCGAGGGTCGGATGTGCTAATTTACTCGATTTTAACGCCGAACTACCAGCATATCGTCTGTCGCATTATTGCAAACTCAAGTCGAGCTGCGACAACATCAGCTCGATTAGAAGTTCGCGCTAGCTTCTGCGCTGTGTTAAAATAAATGAACGCGGATCGAACGAGTGAAATCTTCTACGAATATATATGTATATTTGCAACATAGACAACGTGTCAGATGTGTACAGGTTTAGTGATTATAAACGCGGCTATTTTCCAAATATACTGCGATTTATCGTCGCGGTCATAATAGTTCGCGGCCCTATAAAATCGTCGTTTTGATTTCGCCGCACCGGTTAGGGAGCGAAATATTTCGCGTAACTCGCGTGCGAAATCATTTCCGATCATTCCCGATCGGAGTTTCGTTTTTGACTGCCGCGCGACCCGCGCGACGTAAAGAGATTGCGACGCGCGCGTTAACGATATTGCTGACGGGAAATATGACGAGTCAATAATTTCCTCGGCCTAGCATTTTATGACGGGGTATTAAACGAGCGATGGTTATCGGCGATTAATCGTTCGGGCCGTCACTTGCACGTCCGCGCGCGGACGGTAGAAGTGTGTATCGTATGCCTTAATACGGCGCGGACAATTTGCGTCCTTTATCTTCGGCATGCGCACGCGGGACGGGCGCGTGACTCCCATTATTCCCGGGCGCGGCATATATTAGTAGATTAACGGGAAAAATATTTCCTTCCCTCTCCTCCTCCCTTCCCGCGCGTTACAGATGTATCCTCATTATTGCGGAGAGGCTATAAACTTGTCCGTCCTCATTATTCTCGAGTTCTCAGTATTCTCTCAGTTATCAGGTTGATAATTCCAGTAACGATTTCACTTATTCGTCAGAACATAAACGGAGTAATTTTCTGTCACGTTCTCAACGAGACACTAGCGCGGACAGCAAAGTTTAATGAAATGAAGAAGTCGGTCACAATGACAAAAAGAATGTAAAACAACGCGGAAATGTTAGTGTAACTATTTGGAAACGTACATTGAAAAAAATTTTGTTGAGATAACCTAACTTTGGTAAATCGAACCAAATAAAGTGTTGTAGGAACCAAAGTTTTGGTTGAGATTACCAAGATTTGGTTATCTCAACAAAACTTTTTTTTTACTTTTTTTTCAGTGTAATAACACATGTAATAACGCCCGTTACGTGACACACATAATATAAAATTGCAAATTACATGTTACGACTGGCGCGTCGACTCTCGCAACATGTGTGTGTGTGTGTGTGTGTGTGTGTGTGTGTGTGTGTGTGTGTGTGTGTGTGTGTATGAAAGAGAGAAAGAGAGAAAGATGACCGCTATATACTATTTACGACGGTAAAACCACCATCTTCTTACAGCGCGGCAGCATCTCGCCGCCACCTTGGAGCGCGCGCTTGCCGCCGCCGTTTTACCGGCGAAGTAGGGTGAAAGCTCTCAATATGTCCGACCTAATCCTCTCCCAGGAGAGGACTCTCGGCGTCCCCTCTCGCGCTTTACTTTGCAATACGTACAAACATTTCGAGCCCAGCTGCGCCACGGGATTTAGGAGCTGAGCGATTAATAAATGCTCCGTACGACGAGAACTGGCACCGGGACTCTCCGACAGCCACTCGACGAGGAAGGCTGTCCGTGATTTACCGTCCGGACTCGCGTGTCTGCATCCGAGCATCCCCCTCCCGTCACTTCGTCTGGATTTTCGGTGATTTCGCGGCGTCGTTATGATTTACTGCTGCGTTCCGCTTTGGAAGCATCAGCGACGATCGGTCTTCCTCTTTCAGCATTCGGGAAATTCCGCAAGACGTCGAATAAGCATCCGATTCAATGAGCGAACAAGAACGCGTCATGTTGTTAATTTTTTGCGATTATTTTTCCGGGAAAACATGTTTTCCGATATTTTTTTTTTTCCATTATTTTTCCCTAATCAGCGTGATTATTATTTCGCAACGTACGTATTAAACTTTTATGCCGGGAGCAATTGGAAATATAACATTGAGGTTGAGGAATTATTTATTAGCTTGCACGAGAACATTAAAAACTAATGAATCGTAAATTAACAAGCTACGCGCGCATGATAATGAAATATTTGTCGGACCGACACGTTAATACAACTTCGATCGATTTTCGAAGTACACACACATACACATATTTGCAGAACATAACACGTACACAGATAAAATACATCATCCGTATCCCGACTTTTTATATTTTGCTTTTACGACAAGTCGCGCGTATATACGCGCAATACGGGAAAACAGATCTTGAATCCGTTTTCGAAGGGAGCAAGTTTCAAGCGGTGACGCGAAAAAGCTCAGAAAAAGCGCATCTGCAACCGGAATATCGATGCCGTTTCACGGATATCGTTTTCGGGAGATCATTTTGATTTACTGAGGGGTGGGGAGAAGGGGAGAGAGAGAGAGAGAGATATGCGTGCTTCGATAAGCAGTGTCGCGATCAATCATCGTCGTCTGAGAAGAAACAAATTCGCACGCTGAATGTATGATGTATTTAATGTATTGAGAGTTTCGACATATCCGGCTCTGACGTCGGCAGTGCGCCAAAATTCCGTCAAACGCGCACCGGGAGGTATGAATCTGGGAAAAACGGAGGGGAGTATAGAGTGACGATAATAAATAACGACTCTCGCGTGACTGATAGATTTATTTAAGTCGCGCGTTATATCACGGACTTTTCATTGAGGGATCGTCAAACTAGATCTCGCACCCCTTTCTCTTCTCTTTCTCTCTCCCCCTTCTCTCCTCTCCTCTGGTCACGCGAGGCGTGCGAAGCGCGATAAAGATCCGCGCCACGTCATCATCCGAACCGCTCCCTCCGCTTCGTCAAATGCGAGATCGGGATCGCCCGGGGTTCTTCGAAGATATTCGCACACGCTACAGAACATTCTTAATCCTCGCACGTACGTTTTTTTCCGTTGTCACGTTTGTGGAGTCAATTTAGTGCCACCACTAGCGTCGAAAAGGCATTTAGACCGAAATAAATCTGCATACAAGCGACAACGAAATTCACACGAGAAAGAGAATAGTTTTTTTTCTCTCTCTATCTCTACCAAAAATTTATTCTTTGATATAAAGAAGTGTTGCCCCCGCGTAAGAACGCGCAACGTTTGAAAAGAATCGCCAGTACGGTTGCACGAATTACGCGACGGACGTACCCACGATCTTGTCGTCGATGGCCGTTACACGACGCAACCCTATTGTTAGACTGTGTAAGCAACGCCAGAAAGTCCGACGTGTCTTTGTTGGCGTCGCCGGAGGGACGGCTTTTGTGCGCCGTCAAGATTTACCGTCTTTATATTAATGCGATTACCCTCCCTCCCACCCCGGTTTTCCGGGAAGAGATAGGCCACAGAAAGCGCGCAGGAAGAGTGGACGATCTCCGTAGAGATCCCCGCGGACTCTTCGCTCTCTCTCTCTCAAGCGAGCTTCTCTCGCTCGCCTTGACACCGTGTCAATATCCAGCGCGGATACACGCAATATTACACGCATATATGCGGGCGCCTTCTTCGTCAATATCCGCGAGCTTTTCACTCTACGGAGGCTCTCGGAAGAGAAGACGTGGAGAGCGAGAGCGAGAGAACACACGCGAGAGAGGATACTTTGGTCCCCTTCTATTAGCTTCCATATGACGGCTTTTGCCCGTTAACCGTAAATACACCATATTGCCCATAAACCTTCGCATTCGTGCATTACCCATCCCGATTCGGCGCCTCGTCCCTTCGCTTCGCGTAGCGAGAGCTCGTCGCTGCGCGTACGTTATCGAATAACCGACAGCAGGCGGCTTAAACAGAAGTAGACCGCGTTGTTTCGCTCTACATCTAGCCCGACTACTCAATCTCCGTGCGAGCTTTTCGAAATTACTTTCGAAAATCGAGGAGACTCGTCTCCTCGTAAATTCGTAAATCTCAATTTACTAGTCGGCAGAACGCCCTTACGTCGATAATAATACGATAATAATGCATCTTCGCGAGCGCGAATATTTCGCGTCGCGAAATAATTCCGAGTTTACCGCCGATGTTTATAGGATTTCTATCGCGGGCTTATACCATATATATCGCGTCGTAGAAGCCGCGTCTCTAAATTTGATGACGTTTATATAAGAGTTCTGTAATAGTTAAACGAAAGCTCAAGTCATTATTGTTTTATTATCAACTCGCGTAAATAAAACGATTCAAAGTAATACGGTAATTTGTCAATATAAATTTATGATAGATACGATCGAAAACGTTGATCGGCAACTGTAACAAAATTACCGTTTCATAAATTGGAGATGCCAAAGACATTGTAATTTAATCACAACAAAGGAGCAGTAAAGATGTTAACATTAATTCTTCCGTAACAACAGCGGTGTTAATAATAATAATAGTAGTAATAATAATAATAATAATAATAATAATAATAAATAATAATAATATCTTCTTCCATAACGTGTACTAGACAAGATCCTGAGAAGCCGTTAAGGAGAAAACGACGTTCTCGTGGCTTTACAGACCGGGACATTACACAGAAGCGTGTCGTAAAGCACAACGCGTCGGAAATTTAATAATCCATTACTAGCCTCATCGTCTTCTCATGTTTCGTCGTGATCATCGACGTTGGCGTCAAGCACGGTCGTAATCGAGTTTTGCGAAACTATTTTCGTCGCGCGCGCGTGCACACACATTCGCAGTTTGTTTTTATCACGTAATGTCGATAATGCGTCGTTCAGGCGCGACATGTAATTGCGCAGTCGATATTATACTGTTGTCGCAAGTTTTTGCTATGCTGTTACAAACAAACGCGACGACAATATACGTACATGGACACACACACATACACAAAACGAAAGATTCAAGACAATAGTCGACTGATTCTATCTTCTTAAATTTTTCGCTTTATCCGATCCCATCGCGCGATTTGTGACTTCTCATTTGTAGTTTTCACTGTGTGGTCTTTTTTTGGGGGGAGACGAGGGGGCGACGCGGCAATATCGTCGCTCGTGCTCCATCGCTCCCGCGGGCAATGTTATCGTCCTTCGATTCACAATTTATTCTTACCTCTCTGTTCCAAGTTTTGCAGATAAATAACAAATATATAACAGAGACGCGGAACATGTGTTTTTATAGTGATGGAGAGCATATTGTGAGTTGTTCAATTCTCAAATGGAATTACGCGCGTTTCACAGTTATTTCTCCGTGTGATTTCATATGGAGATGACTCGACGGTATGAAAACAATTTTTCTATGGTGTTTTTTTCCTTCGCGTACCGTAATAAATTGGTTATGAGCACATCCCCGAAGCACATGCCCCTGTCGATTTTATACGCGCCTCGCAATTTTTACGCGAGGCGCAAGTAGCGATCGCGCGAGCTTCTTCTTTTTTTACAAGAGTTTTACAGGAAGCTCGCGCGCGCGTGCGCGACACTAGAAATTTAATAATCCATCTCGTATCCTTCGCGTCGCAGGACGTGACTGGCGGATGATGACGTATGCGGCAACGACCACGTCGTAATCGTAACAAGGAATTTTACGGAGCGCTCTCGCTTGCTCTTCGCGCAACCGGTTTCTAACCGATCTCTTCCTCTCTCGTTTTCCATGTCGCCCTCTCCCAAAGTATCGACGCACCCTTTCCATCATTCCCGCCGCTCCCTCGGCCGATGCGCTCCCTCTCGGTCCGCGCCAACCCTCGCTCTGTAATGCACTATGAAACTCGTAACGACGAGTCAGCCTATGTTTCTCACGTAATGGAAATACCGCTGCTTATCCGCGCGTTAAACGATTCAGCTACGCCCGGGGTACATTACGTGCATCATTACGCTCATGGCGACGGGGAATTGCACGGGGAAAACGTTTCGCTGGGTTGGGATTTTTTTTTTTTTTTTTTTGCTCCTTTTTCGCTCTTTTCCCGTTCGACGACTCCGACGTGTTCGTTATTATATCGACAGGTAAAGAACGATAGATGAAGGACCTCATAGCCGCGACGGAAACGATCTTTTGTAGTGGCTTATAACCCCGTTGCCGCGGGATTATCGTCTTGCTCGACATCCAGGATTAACGATCACGCCAGATGACGCGTAACGTAAGAGTAACGTTGTTGCTGCAGTGTGTGGTCGGGTGATGATCGAACGGAATTCGTGTACTTTCCGGGCACCGGTATTCATTTTGCCAGCAAAAATTAGGTCACGTGATAGCTTAAAAAATCCCAGCAACAAAGTTGTCACGTTTTTTTTTTTTTTTAATTATATTCGATTTTAATAGTTTCTTCATAAAAGTCTTCCCTCGTAATAAAAAAAACTTCATAAAGTTTTTGTATTACGAGGGAAATTGTATTAAAACTCTGAACTTAGCGTTTTTTATATTTCAGTATTATTGATAAACGTCATCCGCGCGCGCGCGAATATCATCATGTGTATCGTCATCAGATGAAAACAGATCTCTCGCAGTCTCTAAGCCTGTCGAATTTTTATTTTCATCTCTAAAAGTTACATTGTCTAAAAAAAAAAGAGAGTGAGTTTGTTTCCGACGTGCTACTACTTTTATCACTTTTTTACGTACGAATATTCTATGTTTGTGCCGTAGTCAGATTCGCTAATCGCGATCAGCTATTACCGACACAAATCTCACATATCGCTCGCAGTTACTCACTCGCTGCTCGCGCGCGTATAAGCGGAGACGCGTATTGAAACAAACGCCATCGCGCGCGCAGGGAAAAGCCGAGCCGTCCGGATGATCAAACAGACGGAATTACTACGTACAAATCGTAGGACGCGGATGATTGGATTACTGCGCGCGCGGAAGAGGCGACGAGGGGTGACGGCGGCAGACGAGTGGCACGGCCTGGGAGGAAAGGGTGAAAGAGAGTGTAGACGAGGGAGAGTTGAAACGGTAACACACAGGTAACGCATGTTGCCGCGAGTGGTCGCCAAAATCCGTGCACGCGTGTGCGTGTGTCACTTGTACGTGCGTGCGTGCGTGCATAACGGTGCGTACGCATGCGTCACGTCGCATCGTGTCGTGCGCGCGTTGCGTTTCGTAAATGCGCGTTAATCCGCCTGCCGAGTACATTTGCGGCGGCGGCGGTACCGCCCATCGAACCATCGAATTTTCGTTTCCTCCGCCAGGATTCTACCGTATGTTTGCCGTACCAACGAGAAAGCGCGCGTACATTGTATATTTGCTCGCGATGTATATATACGCGCGTATATATGTGCGCGCTCGCGAGTGTACGCGAGTATCGACCGACGCGACGCGACGGCGGAGCCTTGGAGCGATTTTAACTTTTACCTCAACTTTACGTTGTGTTTACGCCGATGTTCGCTGACGAGAGAGAGACCCCCGGCGAACCGAAGGGGTGAGAGTCGCGCGTAAAGCAAATTTATTACCGCGTACGTGTTCGAACTACGTTTGCGCGAAGAAGACGCGTCACGAACGCGCGACGTTCCAGATCCGAAAGCGCGTCCCATCGTCTGTGTGTCCACCCCGCGAACCGAAATCGGTCGGATTAACATTCGCGCGCGTTCATCCCTTTTGTATCGCAGAACACGAGGGGTCACACGAGAGATATGTATCTCCTCGCTGCGTGTGTGCGATTGTGGAGCGCGCACGTGTGACGCGCGCGTGAACGCGTGCATTTCATATACGATAAAGCCCGATCCCGCGATCCCCCGAGGCGCGCAATAATTATAAAACTACGGGCGACAGTCGACACGACCCTCGGATCTAGTTAGCCCTAAAATCTCTGCCTCGGAGGTCTGCGATTTCACATCCTCCTCTTTATATGTTTTCAATGTCGCGTTTTGCGATTGAATCATCGTCTCTCTCTTCGTATTATCGTCTACTTTCGCTCGAATTTTTTTCTGCGCGAAATAGTTCACAATTTTTTTTTTACAACGCGCCTATTTCACATATGATCTCGATGACGAGATTCTCTTTTTCTTCATTCGTATATTCGTAATTACAAGCATTCCTATCTGAGTTGATTAAAAGGTTTTCGTTTTAATT